>WYDI02038658.1:21400-32049 GCA_009867235.2 Psittacus erithacus | reverse complement strand
AAAGTTAGAAACACAGTGCTGCACCAGCCACTAAGAAGGAGAAAAAATGACTGCTACTGCTGAACCCATGACAGTCCACTAGACCACACTGTAAAAAAACCCCAAAAGTCAGATGTATGTTAAAATTGTGCCACGCTGTTACAGTGTTCCTGACCTGGAGTACAGAGTTCTGGTGAAGAGTCTAGCTCTACTGATTAGTAGCTCACTGCCTGCCATCTCTTCTTCCTACCATTGTGCCTCTGCATTAAATAATTGTCTGACATATGGCAGGGATAATGTCAATATAAACACAGAGGTAAAGAGCTATTACTTCACTGTGGAGCAAGCTCTCATTTCTTCAATAATGCATTAGTTTCACTGGAATAATGTCAGTTGGTGATGGTGGAAAAAACATGCTATTTCATTAGGCCCCAAACTAAGAATTTCATTTGGAATCCTTGTGGGAAAGTATGGAAATGAAGGGCATGGTGTGCAAACTAGTAGATGGTGGTGGTTTAATCCAGTGGTGTAGAAAACCAAAGTTTGATTCTCTCATTTGCCTGAGGAAACTTGAACTCTTCTATCTTGAAGCAAAGCAATCTGCAATTTAGTGTTCTGTAGTCGTCTTAACCTTATCTGTTGATCAACCCTATTCACGTATATAAACAGTTCCTGGTGTAGCAATAGGGAATTACCAGTGTCTCATCTTCCAGGTAGGCATCTCTCTGCAAAGTTAATGAATCATTACTGTCTAAATAATATAAATATTTTAAACAGTATTCAACAGCTTTATTAGGAGCAGAGTAGGAATAGTAATCTTGGCTTTATGGGTTTTGGCACCTTTTTATTTTATTATTTTACATGTTTTGCTTATGTGACGTTTGAGTGATGCTCTCAACAAGGAGTCAAGCCACTGATCCTCTAGCAAAATTCAAGTTTATTTTTCTTGATCACTGTTTTTAACTCCATAACTAGTTTGGATAACTTTTTCTTTGCAGGAGAAACAAGTGCAGTGAGCATTTCAGGGGACTTGGTAACTTACTTTTTCCTTCTTTGAACTATTCATACCCCAAACCCACCCAAAATGGATTGATCCAATGTGAGCTAGGTCTTGTCTCACATCTTTAACTGGAGCGAATTTCACTTAAGAGCTAATAAAAACACCAAAGGAGATTTGGAAAGCTTATAGTGTGTGTTACATCAGTTGGTCTTTCAGATGTCTTTGCAAGTAGAATGAAAATGAAATTGAGGCTTGTTGTGAGCAAGTGTGACTCATGAGTATTTAATGTAATTTTAATAGCTCCTTTTATTAAAAGTAGCCTATTAGAAGCTTTTAAGGAAGCTGTTGACTGTCCATGTTCTCAACTTTGGTGGTTTGGTATCTATAATAAGCATGTGCAAGAATTAATCTTATGTATCATGCTAAGAAACTTAACTTTTCTTGGCATAAATCACGCTGTGTATCCTGGTGTCAGTAGCTGCTGTTGCTCTTCTGAGGGCTGGATAGATAAGCAAGGCTTACAGAAGTTGGGTCTGCTTCTTAACATGGTTCATTACCTTTATAATGTGGTAAACCCTTTTGAATAAGATTTTATAAGCCTGCAGAAAGGGTTTTCACCCCTTCTGTTGTCAGCAGCTTCAGAGCAACATGGATGCAGTTCTGTTGAGTGGCAAGATATGTTCAAAATAGAGAGTGTCATGGACTATTAGTGTGCATTAGGCATTTATGTTGCTCTGATGGTTTTTTTATCTCAGGATTTAAGCATAAGAATTTTATTTCCACCACTGTTACAGAGCTGCTAAGTGGCATATGAAAGGTCCTGATTACCAACACTGGATTTGTCTGCCTCTTTCCCAGATTGGAGGTAGGATAAAATACCCGAGGAAGCTCTGTTGTTCCAGAATTATCATGTCTGTCCCTCTTGAGATACTTTACTTGACATAGTGCCCCTATACGGCCTTGTTACAGGAGATTCAAAGATACGGAGCCCCCATATCTATCTGTAATAACACTCCTTCATTGACAACATCTTTATTTTCAAGGTTGTTCTTTCTAGTCCCCATCATCTTCCTCTTCCATCCTTTCCTTTCGCAGTTCAGCCTATGCTCTTCTGTCTTACCTGTTCCACTCCACCCATACATCTTTTCAAAGCTTCGCAACCTTTTCTTTCTTTAGTACTTGGAGAAGAAGAGTCCTTGCAGCACCCTTTCTTCATTCACTTTGTCCCACATGCTTCATTTTCTCTTTGCCTTGAGTGTTTTGTGCGCTATACATTCCTTTTACCCTTCCATATTCTTTATTCTTTCTCATACATACCTCCCTGAGTTGGAAGTTATTACATCATGGGGAGCAGGAACTTTATGAAAGCAGCTGTGCTATTTCTGCAAAAAAGTAATACAAAGAATGTAAAATATCAGAAATCTGTAAAAAAAACATGCCCTTGAAGGCTCATAGCTTGGGGATAGTGCAAATGTGCAATGTCTCTTTTAACACAAAATAAATAAAAAGTTAAGATGGTGTATTGACCTGATGAAATCCATCCACGGGTCCTAAAGGAGCTGGCAAATGAAGTTGCTAAGCCACTGTCCGTCATGTTTGAAAAATTATGGCAATCAGGTGAAGTTCCCGACGGCTGGAAAAAGGGAAATATAACCCCCATTTTCAAGAAGGGGAAAATGGATGACCCAGGAACAATAGACCAGTCAGACTCACCTCTGTACCTGGCAAAACCTTGGAGCAGATTCTCCTGGAAGGCATGCTAAAGCACATGAAAAACAAGGTGCGTGATGGCAGCCAGCATGGCTTCACTAAGGGGAAATCCTGCCTGACCAATTTGGTGGCCTTCTATGATGGGTCTACAGAACTGATGGACAGGGGTAGAGCAGTTGATGTCTTCTGCCTGGGCTTGTGCAAAGCGTTCGACACTGTCCCACACGACGTCCTTTTCTCTAAATTGGAGAGACATCAATTTGATAGATGGACCACTCGGTGGATAAAGAACTGGCTGGATGGCCACACGCAAAGACTTGTGGACAATGGCTAAATGTCCAGCTGGAGATCAGTAACAAGTGGTGTCCCTCAGGGATCGGTGTTGAGACTGGTCTTGTTCAACATCTTTGTCGGTGACATGGACAGTGGGGTTGAGTGCACCCTCAGCAAGTTTGCCGATAACACCAAGCTGTGTGGTTTTGTTGATACACTGGAGGGAAGGAATGCCATCCAGAGGGACTCTGACACGCTTGTGAGGTGGGCTGATGCCAACCTTATGAAGTTTAACCATGCCAAGTGCAAGGTCCTACACCTGGGTCGGAGCATTCCCAGGCACAGGTACAAGTTGGGCAGAGAAGAGATTCAGAGCAGCCCTGTGGAGTGGACTTTGGGGTATTGGTCGATGAGAAACTGAACATGAGCCAGCTCCAGTGTGCTCTCACAGCCCAGAAAGTCAACCAAATCCTAGGCTGCATCAAAAGGAGTGTGACCAGCAGGTCAAAGGAGGTGATCCTGCCCTTCTACTCTGCCCTCGTGAGACCTCACTTGGACTATTGTGTGCAGGTCTGGTGTCCTCAACATAAAAAGGACATGGAACTGTTGGAACAAGTCCTGAGGAGGGCCACAAGGATGATCAGGGGACAGGAGCACCTCCTGTATGAAGACAGACTGAGAAAGTTGGGGCTGTTCATCCTGGAGAAGAGAAGACTGCGTGGAGACCTCATAGCAGCTTTCCTGTATCTGGAGGGGGCCTGTAAGTATGCTTGGCAGTCCTGGGGTAGTGGTTGGAGCTTGATGATCTTAAAGGTCCTTTTCAACATAGTTGATTCTGTGATTCTCAGTCCCTTCCTAATGCCAAATACCTTCCTGTCACTTCTGGCAAGTGGTGTCTAGTGAGGTGATGTCCTTGTGCATTTTCCCCACCTGCCCTATAGCATTATCGGGAAGCTGCAGGTGATGCTCTGGAAATCTATTTCAGGCATCCTAATAATTTCTGAAAAATTCACATCAACAAGAAAGCAAAGGGCAAAACAAGGGCATGGTCATTTAAATGGAAATGCTGAACAAGTAGCCAATTGGAGAAACGAGCTTTTGAGTGCTGCAATTAATTTTAATTCCTCTTTATCTTGATCTACAAAAATATATTATGAAGCAACTGTTTGAAGATGCAGGTAATATTTAACGATCTGCATTTAGTCCTTGTGAAAGTTAATTATCAGAGCAGCCATTATAGCCAAGAACAACATATGTTTCCTCTGGAGTGCCTTTCTGAACTCATCTAAATACTTTTATTCTCAGTCGTGCTGGTAAGTCTGTCTAGTGTGTGAGGTCTCCAGGGAATTGTGGGCTAATCTTCCCTTGCTCAGGAGGTGCCCAGTGCTATTGGGTTTGCATTATACCTTCATTTGTATGGGACCACTTTCTTCTTCCATTCTCAATTTGGTAATTGAGCAAGGTGATTTAGTAATTTTCCTTGTTAGCATGTGAAGACAAATTATTTTTTTGTGTCAGAATGAATGGTTCCCTTCTGAGTTCTAGGTATTTCTGCTGTTTGCTGATGCTTTAGTGTATTGATTCACAATGCGCTATTTCAAATAAAACCAAGAGAAATAGTTGTGGGTTTGTTTGGTTTACTTTTTATTAATTTTTTTCGTCTCTCAAGAAAGTCAGTTACACTTGCTGTTGCTTGCTGTCTCTCACAGATGCCTCCCAGTCCTGAGCATCATGAAGTGCTTCCTAGGCACTTGTGATGTGGAATTTGTTGGAGTAACTTGCTGTCTTGCTACAAAAAAAAAAAAAAAAGCCCCAAATTCAGCAGCATTAGCTTGCGAGGCCAGTGAATAGATGCTAGGTATTTATATCCTTGTTAGGACTTTCTAAAGGGGAGGAAGTGTGTTATTAGGTAGATTGATAGCTTTCCTGTGGGGTTGTAGGCCTGCCAGGTCTCCATAGATGATTACAAGTTTTCTGTTTAACTCCTTAGGTAACATAGTTTTTCCCTAATAAACTTTTCATTATTTGTCTAGAGGTTTCGCACTTATTACAATCCAAAGGATTTTTCCTATGAAAGTGACACCCTCTGGGATAATTATGAAGTGGCAGTGGGCTAACAAGTTGGAGATGACTGAGCTATCGAAGTAGTTTTGAAGTTCAGTCTTTGCTTTAGTAGTAAGTTTACAGTTCAGTCACTGTAAGCATAGTTTGCTTTAGACATTAATTTCTTTAGAAACTCTCAGATTCAGAACCTAGTATACCAATTTTTAATGGTGGCTATTTTTATCATCTGAATGAGAATCTGTTTATAAATTAAATTTGGTGGCCAGTTGCTGGCAGCAGTGCACCTCTATTGAAATGTTTGCAGGAAAGTTATGCTCTTTCAGGATTCTCTGCAGTTACTTCTACCAGTCCAGTGAAATGAGATGTTCTGAATTTCATTTGATCAAATATTTGTTTGAATATAAGGTTTAGAATCAGGAAGTAAATGAAGCTTCCATACATATGCACTGTTGAAGGATGCTGTTATTTATTCAGTTTATGAATCAGCCCTGTTTTGTGTTGCTGAATGTAATCCAAACATTGGCAAAGAAAAATAATAACATAAATCATTGCTGCATAATTTTAAGGCATTTTATAGCCTAGAAAATGTGGTGGATTCTATAAAAGTGACAAATGACACAACACTAATAAATAGCCATAGTTTATGCATTATGAATTGGAGCTTAGATTCAAATGGAAATTCTTTTCAACAGATTGGATATGAATTCAATCTCTCAACCTCTCTATGCAAATTATTCTGATTTCCGTATTTTTTCTGTATTCTAATCAATGATGGTATGCAAATTCTATTAGCTATAAATACAGTAAAACTTGTATTTAAAAGGCATATGTAATCAGTCACTATGACTATAATACATTAAAATGTATCTTATGTGTATATCTCCAACAGTAGGACAAGCTGTCTTGAATTAATTCATAATGACTTTGATTCGTTGTCTGTTTAGAATGTTTGGCTCTTGCTGAGTTTGTAAGTGAATGATTCAGGTATGTGCTGCATCTTTATCAAGGTAATTATATTTATCGTACTGGAAATAATTCTAGTCCTACTTTCACTTAACATATAAGTATTTACAAGAATAAAGTTGTTTGAAACACTTAAACTTACTAAAATGTAGGCTGTCTCTTCTGAAAAACAGTGTTTGAGCTGTAGTCTTGCTAATACTGGACAGACAGATTACAGTTAGAGAATTTGCAGTTGATTTTTTTTTATTTGATTAAACAAAAATGCATTGGGTTTTTTTTCCACTGCAAAGAATTGTTAGGGGGTACAAAACTGAACTGGTATTAGACTTCATACCTTTTGGCTAATTAAACATTGTGATAAGTAAACATAAGGCTCAAATCAAATCTGTGGGCTTTGTGAAATTATTCTGTGACTTACAGAATATCACCCAATTATAGTCTGTATGGAATATTTTCATGACTGCATGGTTCTTCCCAAATGAAAAGTAAACTTTGGCTGCAATTATATTATTTTACCAGACTAGAACAGATTCTACTCAACCTTTAACAAAATTCACTTCTAATAGTGTATCGCGTTCAGGTTCAGAACTTTGCCACTTGTGGCTGAATCAGTGTGAATTGATGTTAGTGGCACAAAAGTTGTCTTCCCAGTTTTGCGACCATTTAAGCTCCAGGTCAGTAAGCCACCTGAACTTGTGCTTCATTCACTTTAAGAGAGCTTATTTGAATATAAATAGAGTGCTTTGACTCAAGGCAGAGTAAGTGCGTGCTTAAATGTTCCTTGAAATCAGTGTTATTTGTTTGACTTGAAATTGCTGCAATTTAGCAATTTTCGTTATTTAAAGGCAATGCAGCTCTGCAATTTGGGTGCTCAGAGCATCAATTTCTAAGCAGAAGTACCCAACCCATGTAATAGTGTCCTATGCTTCCCTAATCTAGGAAAGTGAAAAGACTACCTAAAGCAGAATCCTTTGAATGTGAAACTACAGGAGCTGTTAGTCTGTTTTTCACTCAAGCATATTTCTGACCTATTGCATTTACTCTAGAATGCCAAAGCACCAATAATTTTAATTTTTGGCTATCCATGACAACCATGAGAAGAAACTAAAACCATGAAAAAATATATTGACTCTAAATGGCCAATTAAAAAGTGCTGTGGAAATTTTCTTCACATTTCTTCATGTAAATAACTTGGTAGATTGAGACAATAATCTCCAATCTTCAGAACCAGCTGATGTGTAGATCTGTGGCTGTGCATGCTGTTTTCTAGTAGTTCTGAGCTGGATTTCAGAGCTGATGGAGGGCAATGAAGTCCTCCTGGATCTGCAGGACAGCTCTGGCTCTGCCACCATCTGCCAGTACTGGTAGCCAGCGTTGCTTTAGAGTTTGAGACAAAACTGCAAGAAACAACCTGGGTAACAAAGCAACACTTTCTTTTTTTTTAATGAGCTTTGTTGTTGTTGGTAAGTGTTGTACACTATAGTATATCTATATGATAGATACTCTTTTTGCATACTGGTTTTCTTTCTAGAAGAGTAGTAAGTTTCTAGATAGATGCTGATAGTTTTGCTTAATGTATCCAAATCTGGAAAGATGACTTCAGCCCAGAGGGAAATGGGAGATTTTTGGAGTATTTCATACAGCTAAGAGGCAAAAAAGAGCTATACATATCTTGTGGTGTTCTCCTCATGTTTGTCCGGGGTTCAGCAGTAGCAGTCATTTTTTCTCCTTGGTAGGTGGTGCAGTGCTGTGTTTTTGACTTTCAGTCTGGGAACAGTGCTCATAACACTGATGTTTCTAGCTACTGCTTAGAATGTTTAGTCTGACCCAAGGACTTTGAGCCTCATGCTCTGCCAGGGAGGAGGGGAAGCTGGGAGGAAGCAGAGACAGGACACATGACCCAAACTTTTCAAAGGGGTATTCCATACCACAGCACATCATGCCCAGGATGTAACTGGGGGCAGTTACCTGGAAGGGATAGACATCTGCTGGTGTGAGGCTGGGTACCAGTCCGTGGTGAGCCGTTGTATTCTCTTCTCTTGTTATTTCCCTTATCATTTTTTATTATTGGTGGTAGCAGTAGTGATTTGTGTTATACCTTAATTACTGGACTATACTTATCTCAATGTGTGGGAGTTGTATTCTTTGGATTCTTCTCCCTATCCCTCCAGGAGCTGAGGGAGGAAGAAGGGCGGGGAGTGAGTGAGAGACTGAGTGGCAGGGCTTAAACCATGACAATGTTTCTGCAGAAAATAAAGCACTACAACCTGAAAGCTCTACTGCTTTTTGTGCTATGTGCAACTGCAGTACTGAGGTGCTTATATCTTCTTTTATGTTTTTGAAAATTTATTGCAAAATAAATTAATGCAGCTTGAGAGTTAAAATTAGTTTTTATTCTTGTAGCTGCAAGTAGTTGGTGGAATGAAAATTCATTCAAATGAAAGTTCATTCACAATGAACTTTCTTGAAGACTTTGCTTTTTTCCTTCTGGGAGTATTGCTTAGTGTGAAGTACGCCATTTTTGACTGTAAGTGTATAGCTGCTCATTAAGTATGAAAAAAGAATAACTTCAAATGTTGACATTGCAGGGCTCTTTTGAAGTAAAGGGAAATTCACCCTGCTGCTCTCTTGCTTATAGACTCACAATTTGTCTTGAATAAATGATCAAATGTATTTAAATATGTAATGAATTATTTTGCTTTAAGAAAAGTCTTCATGGAATTATTAGCTGCTTTTATTTTTGCTCCTATTGTAAATCTTTTTGTTTTACCAACTGGCAAAGATGTCACTGTGCCCAGATCTTGCAGCTGTATCTCCCTTGATGGCAATTCTCATTTCAGTTTTCAAAGCAGTCTTGACAAGTAAAGATGTATGCTAGTACTTTACTTTTTCATAAGAAGCTGTTACCTAAGATGTCCATTACTGAAAGGCTTTTCAGTTGCTTAACAAGTCCCTTAGCTGAGCATAACTGCAGATCTGATGGGGAGCATAAGGAGGAAGGTGACATTTAGATTTCAGGAATCTGTCAGAGCAAACACAGTCACAGGACAAGAAGGGGAGGAGAACCCACCTGACACTGCAGGTTTAACTGATCTTCAGGCTGTGTCTAGCCAGGACTGTGTGCTAAAGCAATCAGTCATCTGCCCTACCTTCACACATATTGCAAACCAGTCTTTTTCACAAGAATACTAGTTTCATCAACCTCAAATATACAAATGAAATGTTTAATATTTTGAAGCAGGGTTGTGTTTAAAAGGACACAAAGAGCCAGTATAGCACAGAATTGAAATTGCTGTTCTCAAGCTTTTTAAATCTTGACGCTGTTAAAGACAGCACCACCACAGTGAAGTAGCACATCAGACAACAGTGCTGCTGAGACTCAAAAACATCCATTTAAGTGACAGTAAATACCCCACCTTGTGTCTGAGGGATTTGTGGGTGGAGGCCAGCGAGAGTGGAAATTATTTAATGCATAACAAACATGAAGGACAACCAGAGATTGAAAGAAAGGGCAGAGAGGATGAGTTAGGTTAAAAAGGAAAGGCCTGTGGGAAATTGGAGGTGGTAGTGTTTGAACTTCTCTGATTTAGTTGCTGCATTCCTGGCAGTAATAGACTTATTTCCAAAGTATCCTCTGGGGGACATAGGTTCAAAGCATGGATCTTGTACTTTCTAAAGCGGCTTTTTTGTGACTGAACAGTAAATTTAATGGCAGAGTTTAGGACATTAGAAGTTGTAAAGTCAAGATGCAATTCAAGATGAGACGTGTGAAGAAGGAGTGAGAGTAAGTCCAGGTGTAGCTAATGCCTCTGGCAATGCCTTCCTGAAGAAGTGATGCAGTGGTAGGTGTTTACAGTGGGAAGAGGGTGAAACTGGTATCCATACAGGACACTTGTGAGCAATGGCTGTGGTCTGGTTGTGGGACTGAGCACCCACCAGCAGCCTGATGTGTGCCTTTGGGGTGCCCTGGGAGTGTGCCTGGGTGCCTGCTTGGTGCTGCAACCCCAGCTTCATAAGCCAGGTGTGCAGCAATGGGATTCCCTCAAAAATGTATTTCCAGCCCAAGCTGAAACATTGGCGTACATGTACCTGTTAGCTGTAACATGGAAAGTTTACCTTTTGACCTCCTCTTCTTCTCCATCTCCTTTTTTGACCCCTTGCATCCCTGTCGAAATTGGGACTTTTGGCTCTAGAAGATCAGGGTAAGGAAATAATGTTTTTTTGTTTCTCCTCTTTGTGAATCCCTTTACTTCTGGGTAATCAATCAGAGGATGTACCCAAGTGAGTAATGGTTTGCTGATATGTAGGAACACAGTTTATATGCATGTCTCTATATGGAATATAGATAGATTTGGAAAATTAATTTAAGATTTTACTACAGCAAATAGTTACTGTACTGAAATATTAAGTATTCATATAAAGAGCTATATTAATCTGTAAAATTATTGCTTTTGCAAGATGAACCTCTATGAAAATGTATATTTGTCGTGGTTTAAGCTTAGTTGTAAATTAGAAAAGCATGTAGCCTGCTCGTTTTCCCCCACAACCTGTCCTTCCGCCCCCCCCCCACCTCCCCAGTCCCCGAGGGATGGGGAGGAGAATTGAAAGAATGTAACTCCCACGGGCTGAGATAAGAACAGTCCAGTAACTAAGGTATAAC
>WYDI02038658.1:0-21300 GCA_009867235.2 Psittacus erithacus | reverse complement strand
CTCAGGCTGAAAGTTAGAAACACAGTGCTGCACCAGCCACTAAGAAGGAGAAAAAATGACTGCTACTGCTGAACCCACGACAATATTCTAATAATTTACTGAATTCTTAGAATATAAATTGACTAAAAAGTCCTTGGGCAAAAAATAATTATTATTGTCATTAATTATTGTCATTAATTTTTGACCTTACATAAAATTAGTGCCTGAGCATTTGCCTTATGCTGAGGGATTAGAGCTGCATGACAAAGCCTTGGAAGTAAAGGAATTTGACATCTGTTTTGGATGATGTCCTGCACAACCATTGCTAATGCAGCTCTTATGATTAATTCTGATTTCTTAAACTCTTTTGAATTCTTCAGTGACAGAAGTTTGGAAAGAAGTACATAATGTGCTGTAAAATTTTACTTCACATACAAACTGTGTTTCAGGTCATAATAGGCCAAGTCTTGCCTTCAAGAAGGGGAAGCCATGGGAAGGTGTGTGTTTTAATTGTATGAAGTAATATCAGAAAATCAGGAATCTGTATCTCACTGTCTTTGAAGTGGGTTCACCTGGTAGGTTTCCTCCCTACTGGAAAGCTGCTTCTTTATATAGAGCCACTAATGGGGTAGTTGGAGAAAGAAGCTTGCTCTCATGCCTTTGTTAACCACTATGTAGCTTATTAAGCCAACAAAAAAGTTAGGTAAAGGACTCTCAATAACAGTGAACATATACCCAAAGGGAAACAGGAGGTCAAATTAATGAGGCCTGATTTAAGACAATGCTCGAAGTTCAATAAAGTGCCTGTAAGACCTAAAAAGATATTCCCCATCTCCACAGTGAGAATAGGGCATGAAGGTTTGGCCTTGATGTTTGGGAGCAGTGGTGGCCCTCCAGTGTGGCTTGATGTGCAGCAGCCTCATGTACCTGTACTATACAGGAACACCTCTTCTTCCTCGGTGAAGTTTCTTGTAGAAGCACATGGTAGAAGTATCTAAACCAAAGTATATGCATGCTAGATATTTGCCAGGCTTGGTGGCTTTGGGATAAGTCCCTCCTCATGTGAGAGTGGCATGATTACAGAAACTGAAGAAGCATAGAAAGAATTGCTTCTTATCCAGTAGTAAGAATAAAAGACTAGTTACTATTTCTCAAAGGTATAAAATATCTGTATTTCATTATTCGGATTCTGCATACCCTTCTGCTTGGCTACGCATTAGACATTCAACATGTATGCTCAGAAGTAAATGGTTATTGAAATGTGAAGAAAATCTGACAACTGTGGTACTTCACTATTATATTATAAATATTTAATATACAATAGATAGTATATACTATATAGCATATAGTATTAACTATTATAAGTTCATTGAACTAAACTTGTTCTTGTGATTTCAGACATACAGAGAACTTGTGACGATTTCCTCAGCTTGCTATAAATCTGGGCAGGATTTGGGGTCATGTACCTCTAAATTCCAAATGGTTTTAAAATCTTTCACACTTCCATTTTATCAGAGAAAGGTGAGCTTTGCTAGTTTCTGCACAGTCCTCTAACAAAACAGATTGGGAAGGATGTTGGGCAGAGGCCTGTGTGTGTCTCTGTGCTCCTACCACTTTCTCAGTCCCTGTGCAGTAGCGGAAAAGGTGCTCAAAGGGTGTGTATGGTCAGAGGAATGGGTATTACTTTAACTGTATAAACTCTTCCTGTTAGATAGCAAAAATGGTCAGAGTACTCATGGCTGTTGTCCTCTGACTGCTTCTCCTGTACTTTTCTAAGTAAACATCCAGCCCTGTGAAGACCGAAGTGCTTCGTAGACCTTTATTTCAGATAATGCTAAATGGCTCTATCTTATACTTATTTATCCAGATGCTTATAAGAAAAATTTCTTAAATTATCTTGACTGTTCAGGAAAATGTGTTCTGTTCAGAAATGACATCTTTACACACACTTTAGCACCTGCTGCATGGGATGATAAATGCTCTGTGAACACAATTCCAGAAGGCAATAGCAGAGAATCGTGACATTAGGAAATATGTTTTAATTTTTTTAGCTGGTCTAAGATGTAATTGTATGAGTCAAGTAATGTTAGGCCAGCCAAAAGCAACAAATCCACCAATGTGTTTATGAGGATTTTATGTTGAGGAGATGCTGAAGGTTAGATATGGTTAAAGCAAATGTATACATATATTTTTTTTAGCTGATAGGATCCGTTTAGATGGATTTGTGGAAGGCGATGTTACTTTAAATGATACTTGAACTAAATTGCATGGGAATGAAAAATCTTGTTACCCACACTTAAGAGTCAGGTAACATTTAATAATTTTAAATTGCCAGTAAGTTCATATTTGCTTACATTTTAGGGACATGAAATTATTTTTATCTCCTATAATGACAGAAGGTAGCTTAACATTTATAGAGCCTCAATCATTCTGATATATGAGGAAAATGCTTTTTATCCATTTGATTTTTTTTTTTAAACTTTCATGTGATGGAGCTTGGTTTGGCTGATTCATTTTGGCTCTCATATTTCATGTGGAGAGAATTGCCATGATAAATTGATATATTATGAGTCTGATGAATGGTTACTTCCTATTCTGTATAATTATCAGGCAATAGTTTCAATGAAAGATGCTGGGAAATGAAACTTTTCACTTCAGACAACCATCAACCCTGTCTGGCAAGAAAAATGGATCTTTATTTTCAACATATTACTGTGGATCAAGGTCAACAGAGGGAGGGGAACTGTTTGCAAGGATAAGATGGATTTGAAAAAATGCCTATCTAAATAAAATTGTGAAAGAAATTCTAATGACAAATTAATATACATGCAATGTTTGAGAAACCTGATTAAGAAAGCTGGTTTTAATTCATACCTGGCAGGGAAAGGATTAATGATTTATAAAAGGCACCCAAATGTAGTGGTAGCCATTACGTTTTTGATCATAGAGAAAGGGATCTCATCTGTTAAGAAATGGGTAGGCTTTTAGAGGAATGCATAAAAGACTGAGTGTCTTTCAGAGGGGATCTTTACAGTCTAGTTTCTCGTGCATAAAGGTATCATCTGTACAATCTCACAGTGCTCATGGAAGTTGCTCTGATGCTACTTTCAGGGTTGTTTGATGCAGGATGTGCAGATGGTATGCTTTAAAGAGCACACACATTGTTTTTACCAGATTTTGAGAGATGATTGTGGGGAAACATGGTACAAATGGAGCAAGTGGGAATACCAAGACTCAGTCTGCTGTCTGTAAATAGAAGTCAGCCAATAACAAATGAAAGTTTGTGTTTGTCATTTGCTTGTTTGCAAGGTCTTGGGTGACAATGAAAACATTTTGGAGAACTTTTCTTACAGATGCTCTGGTCTTATTACTGTAGCAGGTCTAATGATAGCACATGAACTGAGTTTACTGTGAGCAGTAAGAACAGTTTCCTCTTAGTGAAAAGCAAAATGTATTATCTTCAATGCGAGAAGTTCCTAAGTATGAAAGATATCAGGAAGTGTTCATGAGGATTAACTCAGAAAGAATAAAATTAATATTTTAGATTAGTTTAGGAAGTCATGCATGATTTTTATATTTTAGCTTCATGTTTCTAATTTTCAGCTCATTTCTGAGACTTGTGTTATAATGTCGGTTATTATATTGCATTAAAAGCAGGAGAAACAGCAGACCAGGTAACAGTTTTGCCAGTGCTTACTTCACTTTTTGGTATAAGTCCTGTTAGTTATAAGCAGTTTGTCTCTTGCTGTGCTTTAGGGAAAAGTTTTATTTTTCTGCAGAACTGTGCCAAGACTTGCAGGAGTCAATGCTCACCTTTTCTATGTTAAGAACCATTACAAAAGATGGATAAAATATAACATTTGTAAAGAACAGTTTTTCAAATGTTATCTTATGAATTAAGATATGGCAAAAATCTGTACTATAAAAAATAATTTTGGGAAAATGTATTCATCTATCAATTTATGAGGAGTGAGAAGTTCTGTGCTGAGCCTCCACCAATTGGGCTGTGTTGAATGGGAGTGGGCTGTCAGTGTCTTTGGCATTATCTAGTCATTTCCCCATAGATCTTAATTTTAAGATACCTCCAGATTTTATTGCAGCTTAAAAAATAATTTATCTTTTCAA
Organism: Psittacus erithacus; assembly: GCA_009867235.2. Taxonomy (NCBI): domain Eukaryota; kingdom Metazoa; phylum Chordata; class Aves; order Psittaciformes; family Psittacidae; genus Psittacus; species Psittacus erithacus. The sequence continues at coordinate 17,196 of WYDI02038658.1, read as the reverse complement.
TTTGTCTCCTTGTTCTTTTAAAGCGTATTTAGAGCAAATCCAGTAGCACAAAAATCATGGTTTTTCTTTTCAGTTTTCCTTAGAATTATCAGAGCAACCACATGGGCAGGGGGGAATATGTCATTTTTCAATTTGTCTTTTCATTTTTCTAAAGCTTGGAGATTGAAAAAAAACCTAGAAAATAAAGTATCTTTGGTAGTATTCTGCTTGCTTAAAGGACCACCTGTTCTGTGGAATGTACATCTATGCAAACAGGGAGAGATGAGTGGTGAAGTGTTTAAGATTGCGTGTGAAATTATCTTAACGTTTTTCTTAGTGACTGATATGTAGAGACATCAAAAATCTTTACTCATTAGTTCTGTTGACTTACGTGCAAGTTTTGTATGTGTGAAGGAAGAAAGTTTAACATGTGGTGGCTGAGACACAGCTGCTACAGTGGAGTTTCTTCTCTTTTTACAGGATTAACAGCTCTGTTGCCATGTAGTAAATCTTCATTCAGGACTTGAAAGTAAAATTTCATGTTTTAAAAATATCTGCCTTTGAGGACTTAGTGATTTGCACCACAGAACTGCTTACAGTTTATCAGCAATAGATGGCCAAGAAAAACCCATAAGCAGAATAACTATTTATAATCATATTTATTTAGCAGTCCTCCCATCTGAGCTGTAGAGATAACCAAGCATTTCCATTAAAAATGACACCACAGCGGTCTGTTCTCCTGGGTTTTTATAGCCTGAGGATGAATTTCAATGTCAGTTTCTTCATCTGTAGTAAGGAGTGAACCTAAGATGCAGCATTCCAGCAGGACCATTTCCTCTCCTCCTTCCAACAGAAGATGGCAAATTTGTTGCCAGATTTGGCTGTGATTCCTAAACATCCAAAACAGGTTGGGGGTAAGGACAAAATGACTGATGTACATCACAGGTACTATGTCCATGTGCAGAACTTAGGCCTGATTTTCAAGCTACTCCTATACTTTAATTTTGAAAATAAATGGAACAGAAAACTCCACACTGGAATGTGGAAAACGAGCTCATTGCCTTATGGTGTGATCCAGTAAACTGAAATTTATGACAACTATTCTATTACAGGAGAAAAAGAACTACAATATCTGTACTGTATTTCTAGTACTGCAGATGAAGCTTAAGGATACAATATCAATATGGAATTATGAGAACATTTTACAGAAAACATCTTAGTTATGAAACAATTCTCTTAATACAAGGATTTGGTTAAATTTCAGTTTGAGTAAACTAAATGAGGCATATCATATTTAAACCTTATGATAGTATAAAATACATATTAGGACAAGAGTTTAAAAAATTACAACTACATAAAACCCAGAAAACCCCCCCTGTAACTACACTTCTTTCAAGAGCAATGTAATGATTCAGAGAAATCTCCAGGAACTCACCAGCAAAGGTTTAAGTTGACAAGCAGGTATTCTTTATTGCAGCACCGGGAGACATGGGGGATTGCTTCTCCAAGGGTGTCTCTCTCAAGCATCAACCAGGCTGTGATTATATTGTCCTTAAACATACATATTCATTAGATGGCATACATTACATCATACTTTTAGAGAATGCCTCCTGTATGCACACAAAAATGTGGTGGTGAGCTTTCGGACCCCTGGTGGTTATTTCTTCATCACTTTGTTTTAGGATTGTTGTCACATCAGTCGTATCAGTAACCACCAGGAGGTTCTGGCAAAGCTTATTTTAGTAATTTTCTCTGTAGTTGCTAACAAAGCCTAACATCCTTGAGGTTGCTTATTTACAGCCCTATTCTTCAATCAACCCCATTCTTCAGTAAGAACTGGGAAAAATTACCATTGCAGAACTTGCTAATGTGATGCATGTTTTGATGGAAAAGTACAGAAAATAATTTTTCAACTTCAAAGCATTTTTTTGAGGTGGTGTTTTTTTTTTTTTTAATTAGGTTTTGTAGTGAATAACAGATGTTCTGTGACTTAGCTTGGAAGTGGAGTTGAGTGACTAATCTGAAGTTTCTGTTAGTATTAATTTCTATTTTTACAGGAATTCAATTATGTAGGACTTCTGTTTTCATGGAACGTACTTATAGATTATTTTACATAAATATACGTTATCTTCATGTTCTGTAATTTTGGGGAAATGAAGGAACTGCAATAATGAAAGAGGAATGGCTGTACTGGCAATATGATCAGAAATATCATGCTCTCTGCATACTGAGGAACGTATTTTTTGCACCCTTTGTAGATGCGAGAGAGAGGGAATTAAAGGATGGCAATTATGTGTGGTTTCAAATGTAAATTAAGGTCATCATAGACTTCTATGCTGATTTTTCTCAAATTGAGGGCTTCTTTTGAACTTCAGACTTTGGGCCTCATTTCACATAAATAAGTTCACCAGAATTTGAATGTTAAAGGTCTAGTACTGCAGGTCTACTTCGGTGGTTATTTTGATTCATTCTGTGGCTTGTGTCATGCTCCAAATATTCCATATCTTAATACATCTATTCGGCAGGGTTTCTCTGAGGCGTGCACTTCTTTCTTTCTCCACTAGGGTGTACAAACAGCCTGTGCAACTCGAGGGGATGGGATAAACATCATCTTAGTTCTGAATAAATTTCAGTAGTAACAAGCCAGCCAAAATTAATCATTATTCTCTAAAACAAGCAAGCAGCTGGAAATGTGTTGATTTTTTTGAAGCAGAAATCACTCAAACAAAATCTAGAAAACGTCGCATTTCAGAGTAAATTAAAAGCATATATATCAGTCTCTACAGCCGCTGGAAACTTATTGTAAATGTTACCATGCATTTCAAATATCTTGAAAGCTACCATCTATTATGGTGAGATTAAAGGACTGAGAGCATCATTCAAATAAATCTCATGCAAATCTATTTTGAATGGATCCTTCAAAAGTTGAGTAGGATGTTTAAAAGGTAGATACCTACCATACATACAGGAGTAGCAGTCTTTATTCCTTCACTGGAGTTAACTTGAATATTTTAATGATAAACAGGATAGGAACCATAGCTAGAATGCATAAAAGCAAAATCCTTACAAGTGACTGCTGATTTGATGACTTGAATTTTTATTTCCCCAGCTTTAGTTACCTTTAAAGGCTTATTTCCCAAAGGATCTTTATTTTAGTTTGATTTGAACCACTATTTGCTTCAGCATATGCTAGGGAAATAGTAACCTACTGCATGCTGAGCTCCCCCATTCTTCATTTAGGGAAGCTGTGCCTCCTGTTTGTCTTCCACATGCTCTCACACTTGCTAACTTTCCTTGAGAGCTTGTAGACAGTCTGCTTATGCTGGAAAAACTGATTTACTACTCCTGTTTATTGGCCAGGTCCCGGTACTTAAGTACCACATGTGAAGTGTGACTGCCTTGTGCAGAGAAATTGAGATATGTGCTGTAAGTTACTCGGGAAAAGAGAAGGGGGGGAGAGTGAGCTGATAGGAAACTGGTGTGCTGGAGTAGCAATGCAAGTGCAGCTTAGTGCTGGTCAGTTCAGCCTTAGGCCATTTGCCTGTTTGATTTGGGAGGATGGTTTTTGTGCTCAGGACCTGCGTTTTCTGTGCCCTTTGCCCAGTTATACTGTGTGTTTTGTTGGTTGTTGTTTTTATTTTATTATTTTATTGTGTGGTTGGCTTTGCTTTGTTTTTTCCTCTCCTGATGTATCATTTTATGCATCTAGACTGAGAACTTCAATGAACTAAGGGTATCTGTCTTTTCTGTTGCATGGCCTGATGTAGTGCATTCTTATTCAATACCAGTGGGTGGCCCAAAACACTTGAAACCAATTTAGAGACAAGAATACTGAAACACAATGCATCTACTTTTCTGTTAGAAAATTTGTAATTAGTTACATGAAGACACTTGAACATTAAGGCTGGTCTTCAGGATTTGAGAAGGAATAGGAGTTCAGAGTGCCATGTGATGGTTCTGTTCGCGCATCTTCTCAGAATTCATTATCAGCTCATTTTAAGCTGTTAACGGATATTTCAGCTGAAAAAGTAAGTTAAGAGAATACAAAGGGCATAAATAAAATTGTGATAAATGCCAATTAGCGTTGTTTTATTTCCCAGCTGAAAGGAATAGCTTGTGCTTACTTGGAGGAGAGCTTGCGTGAACAGCAATTGGTTGAATATAGTGGTGGAGGAGTCCGGAAAGAAGTGAAATAGTAATTCTGAAACTTTTTTTTGTGATGTTTTGGGAAGGTGCTTGGACAGGACAAAAGATGAAGTATTATATTCTATTTGAATCCAGGTATTACATTTTCAGAGCAGATGTACCTTCATTGCACATGCAGCTAGGGCTATTGGGAAACTTACATGTAGGCTAGACTGTGCTGCTGACCAGCCTGTTGATAATTTGGAGTGGAAGGAGTGCAGGTGAGAGTAGACTGTTGGGCTCCATTCCAGACTCTGGCAGAGAAACTGAGATGATGCAGGGTTTTATATATTATTGAAACAAATTTATTGTATCACTCAGATTTTTATAGCTTTCTTCAGCATGGCAGCAAGTTTTCCTCAACTAAGAAAAAATGTTGGCAGGCAGAGAGGGAGGCTGCATATAGCCCTGGGTTACGGTGGGCAGTGCTCCTTGAGTGATGAGTATCTACCTGATGGGTGAAATAAAACTTGTTAAAAACAGCACGTAACTTTCTCAGTGCACCCTTCATTATTGCTCGGCCCTACCAAGACAGTGGTTCCTTTTCTGGGGCAGTGCCTTTGGCTGATGTCGTAGAAACATGTTCTCACAGATACCAAGGACAGCTTAACAAACAGCAACACATATATTACTTCATGTTATATTGGATGATTATGGGTTTAGTTTTTCATCTGAAGACTGGTCCACATTGTCACAAGTCCTTTCTGGTGCTTTCCACCATTGCTGTGCTGGGGAGAGATAGCAACAGAGTGCTGGTGCTGCTCCATCTCCATGGCTGTCTGCTGAGCCTTTATCAGTGGTGGGAGTAATAGCTGTTAAGCAGGAAAGCATTAATTTTATTGTAGAGACTCATAGAATGGTTTTGTTTGGAAGTCACCAACCATGAGCTGGGATGCATTCCACTAGAACCTGGTTGATCAAAGCCCTGTCCAACTTGGCCTTGAACCAGAGGCCGCCACAACTTATCTGAGCAACCTGTTGCTATGTCTCACCATCCTCATAGCAAAGAATCTCTTCCTGATATCTAATTTAAATCTACCCTGTTTCAGTTTAAAGCCATTTCCCCTTGTCCTATCACTACTTGCTCTTATAAAAAGTCTGTTTCCTGCTTTCTTGTAGGCCCATGTCAAAAAACAAATCTTGAATTCTGTATGCTAAAATATGTAGCTGAAGTCTGATTTTGTACATGGGTCACAGCAAATTGTTTTACGTAGATATAAGGAAGATACTGATTTGGAGAAAACTCCAGGAACAAACTCACCAACAACGTTTTCAAGCTGACAAGCAGCTATTCTTTATTGCAGCGCTGGGAGACACGAGGGATAGCTCCTCTTAACATGTGTCCCCGTACTGCTACGCAAGCTGTCCTTATATAGCTACTGAGCATACATACATATTCATGAGGCTACATATGGATCACATCATTTTCTAGAAAGTTTCCCACATGTGTCCAAAAATGTGGTGGTGGTCTCTGAGGGTCATTTACTTCTTCCAACAATCTTCATCACTTCTGGCAGCCTTTGAAGCATGCCCAGTAGATGCTTATACCAACTTAATTGGTTTGTTAACACCGTAGACATAACTACCATCCTGTCCTTCTACTTATCAGTTAGTTTAACTGCAGCCCATCCTGGACACCTGCCATTCCCAGATACTCCTTATCCTTAACGTCCTGTTCTTGTAGCCTGTTTGTCTTACACACATTTTGCACTAAGGTCATAGGGTCTAAAACTATATTAACTATAACAGTTTATCTTGTACAAGAATTCTCAGTATGTTCTCTAGCTGTACTCTTTTTTTTTTTGTTTCTCTGTGAATCATGCATGTCAGTAATTTTCCATTGCTACTGTTACAAAGCCATCACACTTAGCATTACTTAAAACTGATTCGAAAGGTTTATATATTTCATGTAGTAATTTTGTGCCCCCCTTTGTTTCAATATGTGAGTTTCAGAGAAATAGGTAATTTGCTTGTGTGTGTGCATTGTGTTAGCAACTCTAAGGGGACATAAAAGACCTGTGATACCAAGATGGTTTTCCTTGCTCCTTCCTAACCCATCTTTATGACTTTAGGTGGTTCTGTGCTTTTACAGTGCATCATAAGAAATTAAACAGGAAAGTCTTGACTAAATCTGGGGTAAGATCAAAGGCTGTTTTTCCAGCAATACTTTTTTAATAAATGTAATTTATAGAAAAATAGGCTGAAGCGTCCCTTCAATGAAAATAAAAGATTGATTCATAGTAAAATATTGAAATGAAATATACTCTGCACTTCTTTCTCAAGATAATGTTTCCAAGTTCTAGTAACATACAGCTTATTACTAAATTACAACTGAACATGAAGGTAGCTGTGTGTAGTGCATTCTACTTGTGAATGCATGAGTGCATGTGTGGTGTTTCTTTTCTTTCAAGGGAACACTAGGAGATTTGCCACATTCTTCTTTTTTGAGATATGTTTGTATGCAGAGTTTAATGTGTCACAGTAATGTATTTTTGATCGGTACTGTCCGTCTATGACTGTCATAGTCAACATTGGTAAGAAATGTCAGCTCCATAGAAGTGATGAAGTGGAGTAGCTGTTCTACATCCAGGGATGTGATGGAAGATGATTGTAGCCTGTTGCTGTGAACCTGGAAGACTGAGATTGAGATGGCCCAAAATCAAGTCAAAAGTCCTTTGAGTTATCTGAAAACAAGTACCTGGGAATTCAGACACTGGTAAATCTGAGCAAATGAATTCTTCCTTTTATGTGCTCATACCTACAGAAACTGGTTGTTCTGGATACGCTGTTCTAACGCTGTGTCTTACTGTTGTATTTCTTGCAGTGATGGAACATAATGTTAGTCTTTTGCTTATATATGTGTGAGTTATCTGGAAGAGACAGAGAACTCATTCTTGGAGGCTGGTTATTTAATTTTTATATTATTTTTCTTTTCCTGGTGGCTGATGTGTACCCAGTGTCACTTGTGAGCTTTCCAATATAATGCAATAATAGGAATTAGAAATTGGAGACCTTATTGGGAAATGTAGTCCATTCCTCTGATGGCTGAATTCTATTATGTGCCTAAATTTAAGGCAGCTACATTTCTTTTTATCATCATGGTAATTTTTTTTATTATACGCTTATATCCTAGTCATATTGGGAGGAAGTGAGGATTTTTATATACTTGCACTCATTAATTATTTCAAAGGTTTGGAAACTTCAGTACTTTTGGAGTTTTGCCTAGAAATTCTTGTAAATGAGAATTATCTGTCCACTTCCAGAAAGTGCCATTAACTAAATATTCATAGCGTTAACAGGTTCTCAAATCACCTGTAAACCTTAGCTTAAACAGCCTTTTTTTATTCATTAGGAGTCTTATCTGTCAGTGGAATGAGCTGTCTCAAAGGCCATATTTATTGCTCTACTTTTCCCTTATGCCCACTCTTCTTCCCTACACAAATATTCTTGATTGCAAATTACCAACTAGCAGTGAGGATGAGGTATTGGACAATAAACAGGCTTTGTACTATCTTTCACTGAATAGGTAAGATAATGCGAAAATGTTTCACATTACAGGGTACTGAAGTGATCAGGTCTCCATTGTTGATTCTCAAGCAGTGGTCTGTCACCATGCAAGGGGTACCCTTTTTCTGACAGCCTGAAAATGTTTCTGCCTAAGCTATTACAGGCATCTGTAAGGGGTTTGTACTATTCTGTACGTAGGTTGACATCTTGACAATGGTTGATTGCTCTCCCATTAGGAGAGTCCTATTTTTTTTCTTAATTAAGATAGTTTCCTGATAATGCTTTCTAAGTGTGGGCTTCTCCTCTTTTTCTTTAATTGCCCTTCATGATAGTGTTTTTGAGTATTGTTCTCAGGTGTGGTTTCCTGATTGCTTTTCTTTACTCACACAATATGCAAGCAGCAGTAATGTTGCATGAATAGGTCTTGTATACATTTTTTGTTTATTTCAGAATTCATATTATTATGCCATGATCATTAAAATACCAAATATGTAAAAGTAGTTTATTGTTTAGATGATCTCAGCACTGTTTCTAATATTAATTTTATTCTACTTAAGTTCATTAATTCTTTTCAGCTTAGAACAATACCTGAACCTGTATGTTTATTGTAATGTAAGCAAAGGTGTTGAGAGCCTAAAAATAAGGTCATGACATTAATTACCAGAGGAATGTCTTTATTTCCTGTCTGCTGTCAGAATGTCAGAGTTGCAGGTGTTAGCTCTGGTTAACATGGCCAGGATCTGTGGGTTATGTTGTTAGTTTTTGGCAAATTTTTGCAGGATGTCAGGTTAAAAAAATACAGTGTGGATGAGAGGAAAGTGTGATGAGAGCTCTCAGAATGTCTGACCATATGTAAAGAGCTAATAGGTAGTTTATATGAGAAATTATTATTCAGAAGATGTTTCTGGATTTGTCAAACTAGTAAAATACATACTTTGCAGATGTATAATTCATCATATCTCTAAAAATACATTATCTTTTGCTATTACCTGTGAAATAGGCAATTTGAAGCCCTGGGGGCATGATCAGGAGAATATCACTTTATTACTACTTATTCTAGTAGCAAAAGAAAAAGACAGGCTGCTTCAGATTCATTTTTCTTGCCAACAGGTCAAGCAAGAAATATTTTTTGCTTATTTTTGTTAGACTTCAATTTCAGATGAGAAGTTATTTCACTAAGCACTAATAATGAATAAGCATTACAGCACTGATAAATATGCTTAAGACTAAGGATCACAGCAAGGAAACTCCTTTCCTGACAAACAGCGCATGGATCTTCTCATGCTGTTGCATAAAGTGTGACTGCATGAGGCAGGGTCCTGCCGGGGACATTAGCATGCTCTCAAGTCCTTAGCCCCATCCCCAGTTTTCTGTGGCAGCAGATAAGATCTGAGTACAGGTCCAGCCAGATAGAATTCAAGATGTAAGGTATTTTCTACTGATGCCCTGAAATAAAAAATTGTTTGGGAGATCCCTGGTGCTCTGGTGATTAAAAAACCCCCCAAAAAAACAAACAAGCAAAAAAAGTAATTAATTTTTAATTTTTTAAAAAGTATGTCTACAAGGTGTTGCTGAGTATCAGCACTTGCAAATACTCACTAGTCCCAGAACAGGGCTTGACCAAATGACTGAAGTTTCAGAAAAGATAGGAAATCTTTTGTGTAGATAACATATTTTGAGAGTTCACAAACTGGCTAAGCTGTCACAGATTTACAGAGCATCTCAGAGAAACTTAGATTGCAAATGTTGTGCAAGACTGGGAAGAAATTGGAATCCTTCAAGGACAGTGTTTAAAAACCCCCGCCACTCACCACCCCGATTTGACTAGCCCATATGAATGGCCACACTGTAGCCTGGATTAATCTCCCCAAATTTCAAGAAGCTATTTGGGGTGACTACAATTAGGACCCTCAGCTTTCCTTTATGTATGATACCCAGAGATCTACTTTCTTTGAAAGTGCATTGTGTGCTCTGTGGGAAGAAACTGTAAGCAATTTGCTTCCTAATTCACTTGCTTTAGAGATAAGCCTAGTGAAGAGAAGCCTGGGCCTTGTCCCATAGCAGTTAAAGGCCATCTGCAGAATGCCCTTCAACACCAACGTTTTCCTTGTGGGGCTGTGGGGAAATGAGTTGCAGCTTGTTGATGCTCTGCATCATTATCAACCTGTGATCTGCATCATCACAGGCTTCCAAATGGGTGCCTGTGTTGATGACAGTGGTGCCTTCCTGCTTCCTAGTGCTGGTTTAAATGGCTTATGTCCCTCCTTCCCATGCCCAATGTGCTGTACTTTTCCCAGGTAATCCTGGGAGCAGCTGTGGCTCCAGTGAATGGATGGGATATACTTCTAGTAGAAATCTCTATGAATTTGATGCGTCACTGTGCCTGTGTTGTGCTATTTAGTGCTGAGAATGACCACACACTATCTTGCTGTAACTGTAGTAGGATTTATTGAAAAACACCTTTTGGCTTCAGGGTTGCCCCTTTCAGTGCCAACTAGATGGTCTTGTGGATTTATTTACATATGAGAAACATTTTGTCCTGGTATTGTGTAACTTATGCTCTGAATTGAAAGAACAGGTGTTGAAAATATGTCTATTTTTATATCAGTATCTCAAAGGAATATGTTTGTTAATTCAGCAGTGAATTGACTTAATAAACTGCCAGTGCTCAGAATCTAATTGAACTTGCTTAATTGGAAAAAAAAAAAATAAATGGTTTAAAAAAAAATAAATTGAGATATAATACTGAAAAATTAAGCTTTCAGAAATAAATTTTAAGCTAGACACCAAAGAACATTTTTTTATCTTAGTCCCATTATTACTTAAAGAGGAAATTATATTTAAATGGGTTACAAAATGATCTGAATGCGAAAAGCCTGCTGCTGTGGCTGTGGTGAGGGAGCAGCAGGGATAGTCAAAAAGTGAGTCCAGTGTGTATGTAGCTTATGTTAAACTGCACAAATTGTGTTTGTGCTAAAGTTGTTCTTGCTCACATTACCTTAGTACAAAGCACCTTTTTGTGGTTTTTTTTCTCTTTTTTTTTTTTTTTTTACACTTGCCTTTTTCATAAATAGCAGGAATATACTGGCAGGATTATACTCAGTAGACTGTTATAAATTTCACGTTTGATATCTATGCACAAAAAGTCAGAATATACAGGGTTTGATTTTTTTTATTGGTTTAAATGCTTTTAATAACATTGCCTAATTAATATATTAATTGCATTCATGGATGCTAATTTTATTGGAGAAAGAAAAATTGTAATAGAGCACTTCTGAATTTCTTGTTAGCATGAAATAGATGACCTAAATAGATCTTGTGCTAAGAATATTACATAACTAACAATTAGATCTCATGTTATTAATGGAATTACCAATTTTGATACATAGACACAGTGTTTATATATGAATTTTAAATTACGTTAATAAATAATGAAGTATGAGTATGAAGAATTGCGTTCTTTAGTTAAAATTGGACAGGCAATAAAGGAATCCCCTATAATAGCTCTAGTAGCTTGACAAATTAGTGCAGCATAGTTAGCAACATTTGTAAATGGACGCATCATGTCTGTTGAAGTCTACCACTGTGAAAGTACTGTCACTCAGCTGGTGATGTTCCTCAAGGTCTTGACAGAGGCACAGAGTGACATTAACAAATGTAAGAATGCACTCTGCCTCTTGACAATTTCTGCTATCATCCCAACAAATGCTTTATATACATGCCTAACTTTAAGAATACAAGTGGTTCTCTAAAAGATTTCTTTTGTAATGCTTTTCTAGGTTAACAAATCTATGTGCTGCTCCAAATGTGCCTTATGCTCAAATGCTGATTTTTTTTTTAATTTTTTAGTGTGGATTGACAATTACTAGTCTTGAAAATAACAGAAGGCACAAATTAATAGCAATATAGGGTAAGCCTTTGTAATAATGAACCTCTGAACTAGTGCAACAAGCCATTAATTACATTTTGCTGTCATTGTTTGAGAATAGATTTGAGCCTCTGCTTTGGAGGACAGACATTTAAATAATTCAATGCCTAAGTCCTTGTGGATGTTGCATAATGTGATATGTAAGTTCATATGTACTAGACAAGATGCATGGAGGATTCTTGCTATGTTCAGCAGTGATAGAAGACTGCATCCAGTTTTAAGCATCACATTTCCTGAAAGAGAGGGAAATGAAGAGTTCTGAGGCCAACAACTATGAGTCTTGTAAGCCATGGAGGTAGTGAAGCAAGACACATCTCCAGTCCTAAGACATGTAACATGGAAAAGAAACAAGATACAGACTGTGTATGTGGATGAGACAGAGGGTAATGAGATTAATTTTAGGTGTGGAAGACTTAGATTTGATGGCCTGAAAAACTTTGTCTGCAAAGACAGTGAAGCATGGATAGGTTACATGGGAAGGCTATAAAATCTGCCACTATGGACTGTTAGAAACCACATGGATATGACAGCAGGGCTTGGACTAAGTGGCCCGTCTCTTTTTTTTTTTTTAATTGTTTGCAGACTGAACTGTGAACATTGCTATATTGCTAAGGGAATATCTGTAGATAGATACGATCTCAGCAGACAGTACAGAGTTAGGGGCTGCTGAATACACCGCTCTTCAGTGTATCCTTTGGATTTCTAAATTCTGTCTCTGCTGTTCAATGCATAGCTATCCCAGCTGTGTTAGTGAGAAGATTCTAGGAATAACAGACTATGACTGTCAGAATGTGCTACTGCTGAAAATGCTTTTACATTTACTAAGCAGCTGAGCAACAGCATACAGTTTTATTTAATGATTGCAGAGATCTGACTGCTTTAATAAACCAGTGTGCACACAAATGAGTCGGGCTTTTGGAAAGTCAGTGAATTGCCAACCCATTCAAAAGATACAAGTATTTTTTCCTCTCAGTTCTGTGTCACTTCAGAGGATGGCTGTATCTCATGTCAGGAATCCTGACATGTACTTGAACCTTCAGGTGATTGAGTGCTCTTATCTCCTGTGCTCTACTGTTAGTGGCACCTTTTTAAAACCTGCTTTGTCACTAGTAGGTATAACTGTGCATGTATAAGATCATTACCGCTAGTGAGTGCTTTTAATGAAGATACCCGTGTGCCATAAAAGAATCTGAATAGAGCAGACATGGGCAAATCTGAATTTATTTTGGTGAAAATCCTGTTTGACCGTTCTTCTGACAGTTGTTAACATTTAGTTAGATGAGTTCCATGTGAATGATGAGATTTGCTGTGATTTCACAGGAAAGGAGACACTTCATCTCCTCAAGATTTAACCTGAAATCTACCTAAATACTACAATTTTGAGGGATGCCTCAGCATTTTGTTTTCTCGTTACAAGAAAGCTGCTGGCTTAGCACTACTTTTGTCAGGTCTGTGGTAAGGCTTGCATATTTATATAAATGTAAGAGATCTTCCTGTTTAAGAGATTTTTTCTTTTTTTACAGAAATAGCATTTAAATCTAATTGTGATAAGTTACTAATGAAAGCAAAATTTGTGTTTCAATCTATCTGGAAACAAGTCATGATTCCCGTGAAATGCTCATGTTGGATGGTGTCCTGGTTTTGGCTGGGGTAGTATTGTGGGTTTTCTTTTTGAAAAAATATTTTTTTCCCCTCAGTGGAAAGGCCTGACTTGAAGTTTTAGGTTTAGGAACGTGGCACTGTTCTGCATTGGCTTGAGTCTGCTCTCACAGAAGATGCTGGAAGCAGAAGCAGCCAGGACTGCTGCTTTGCAAAAGCTGCCAAACTTCAGGCTTGTGCATGCTGTGTTTTGGAGTGCAGTGCATAGGTTTCTGAGCTAGCTATTAACATGACTTTGGAGCTGAAATCAGTCTGAGTGAAGCTGTGACTGAGCTGCTAAGTCCTGCTGGGAGGTAGGCTAATACCTTAAGTGTAAAACTAAGAAAAACCAGTTATATAGCCTTCAGGTCTTGAGCTAATAACAGTAGTGGATGGAGTTGCATGGTTGTACCATAATAAGTTGCACTCCTGTTGGGATCTTTGCACTGTGCTCTATTGCATCTCATAAATTCCCCTTTACTCTTTTCTGTTTGAAGATGTCCTAAATTTTTAGGACTTTGGGGAGTTTGTCTGCCAAAAAGAAAAGCAGCATTAAAATAAAACATAATTGCAGCTCCTTCACTTCTCTTTGGACTAGGAAGCACTAAATGCAAAATTAAAAACCGTCTAGTCATCTTTTTCTGAGAAATATGTATTATTTAACAATAGTGTTTGGAATATTTGGTCTTAATGTGAACTGTAACTGTGATTTACAATCTCATCTGGTGCCATTTTTCTTAATAGTTGTTCATCATGGACAGCTAGCGTGTGATGTATATTATGATATGAACTTTAAAATATACGCACAGGCATTTCATGTTGCAGTTATTCTGTAGTCTCTGTATTTGGTTATCATTAGCTTCATGTTCTTGTAATAGCAAAACCTTATGGCTGCATAAAAAAAGAAAAGTATTGTAAAATGGACCTCAAGGGGTAACATGAACTGCAGTTTGTGAATTGAGGATAATGAGAAACTCCACTCATGATGAATTTGGAGATGAGCGTGTTGCTTACTCCAGGTATTTAATCAAGTGTCAAACAATTTAGAGGTGGCTAACAATTTATTGAAAGGAAGGAGTTAAGATATCAAGATTGTTAGTCTGTTTCTTGGCAAGTTATCATTTTGCTGGTGATGCAGTACTTAGGGTTGCTGCAGTAGAAACAAATGGTAGTTGGAACCTTGGATTTGATTTGTGAAAGCAGTGAAGTGTGTGGGTGTGCAGATTTGTATCCTTGCTCAGCTACAGATATAACTCTAGAGTTTATGATTGTGTAAACTCAGTGCATGCTAATTCTACAGCTGTCTACCAGAAGTGAACATACTGACTGGATCCTTAATTTTTGTCCTCTTGCCAAATACCTATATTGCTAAGAGTGGGAAAAGGAAACAAGTTGCACATTCTGCATCTCCTTAAGTGTTGTTGGTTCTTTTATTTTCTCTCATGTGCTTTCCCGCCATAGTCTTGCTCTTCTCTTGCCTTTCAGTTGGAAACTCCAGGAAGGCTTCTCCATTGTTCTTCAAGAACTTTTCTGGTTATTTTTCCCTTGTTTTTTTTTCCCCTTCAGATCCCAATATTTCCCCTCTGCCTGTAGTATAAACAGTTGTTTGCTTTTGTAGCCTGAAGCACTCTTTACTTCCTTGCGAGGGAAGACAGAATTGTCTTTCTCTTCCTAAATCACTTTATCAAATCTTTCCTAAATGAAGTCAATCTTTATCTTCTTCCAAGGTCTTTCACTTGATCTTTTTTTCCTCACAGATTTTGCTTTTTCTTTCAGCAGTCCAAAGTTTCTTTCCTTTTGCAATGCTTGTAGGTTCCTTTAATATCTTCTCTTTCTGCCATAAACCCCAGAGAATCTGTCTCTGCTTCCCTCTGCTTCTCTGCTTTGCCTCTGTATTCCTTGTGCAGTGCTGCTGCAAGGACCCCAAGCCATCTACTGACATCCCCTTCCTCTGGTCCTGGTGGGCACCTTGGAAACTTTTTGCAACCACTTTTCCTGGGAGTTTGGTGAGTATATATGTGACTTGATGTACTCTGGGCTGTGTAGGTACTGTAGGCATAGCCTGATGTAAAAGCAATGGAGACACATGAAAATGGGAAAATCTTGAGGCACAGTTAAAAGTTTTGGATACACAAGGATCACAGTCTGAGGCCTTTTTCATTCTGTATTGTAATGAATATATATGTGATGGTAACAATACACTGATTTTTATTTTAAAAAAATTTAATATTTCAATTGCTACAAAAAAGCAAGGTCTGCTACCCCATCAGTGGTAAATGTTGTAGAACATTTTTATAAGGCTTCCTGGCTAAAGCAAAAGTCTATTTTAAAGTTATTAAAGTTATGTAATGAGCTACCTTTATAAGCTCACCTATAAAAGTATAATATTCTGTGGCTCAGTATAATAATTCAGTGAAATTAACCAAGTAAGTGGTCAATGAAGCAAATGATTAAAAAGCAGAAGATTGAAAAATGAAGATTAAGGAGGGGTAAAATTGCATTTTCTATTACTGTACATTTTGTAGGTCATAACTGAATTCCACTGCATAAAGAATAAAAACACCCTTTTAAAATGTGCAAAAGTATGTAGGGTTTGCTTGCATTTTTGCCCCCTATATCAAACTACCTATGTGTTGCTAACTTTGCAAGGTTTAAAATATTTACAAGAGAATCTTCAAAATAGGAAAAAAATGAATAGATTATTGAAAGGGTCTTAAGCAGCTGTTCCAGCTTTCCTGCCTTTCTGCTGCTTTTTGTCTAAATATCCTTAGCTGGATTATGCTAGCACTGTGGGATGTAAGAATGACCAGTATACTTGAGGACAGAATATTTTTCAATTGCTCATACGAATATTTAGGATGATTACTTTATTGGCCCAGACTATAAGATCTCTCCCTTCTTATTTTTACCACTGAGGGATAATCGTTTTAAAACCAGTTGGTGGTTTGGGAGAGTTACATCACATTATTTTGTGCAGTGGGGCAGGTTATCTTAAAATCAGGAGGCTACAGAATAGTGACTGAAGCTATTTCTAATTTCTACATTGCTGTTGTCTACATGTCAAGTTATTTCAAGAACATGTCATGGCTACTTTGTGTGTGTTGTGTCCCACCTTAGCAAGGTGACTGAAGTCCCTGGCAGGATCAGTGCCTCACTCCTTTAACTGTGTTAAGAGCTCCTGGTATGGGATGTTTCACTACCCAACTTGTTACATGGAGGCCAAGGCCTGCTGGGAATTCCTTAGACTGTAGAGTAGCCGAGAGGATGGGAGGTGGGAGGGATGCACCACTACAGCTGATCCCAACAGAAATACTTGGATGTTAGAGGTAGCCTATTGTGATGCGTTTTTATTTCATAGGCTTCTGTCTTTGGTTTTGCTAATTCATTTTCTTGTGCATTAAAAAAAATTTAGTTAGGTTCAAAGAATGTATTAAGGCATTTAAGGCCGTATTAAGGCATTTAAGGCCATATTCAGCCCTGACAGTTTGCACAGAGACAGGATATTTAAAGAAGCAATGGATACATGCACAAAATAAAAAACACCTCTCCAAAACCACCCTAAACAACCTGCAAACTCTTCAAAGCATTGCAAAAAAAGTTTGATGCCAAATAAGTGTTGTGTGCTTATGAATGGAGCCGCTACTGAAGGGAAGGAAGAGACTCTCAGACAGATCCTGCCAGAGGGGATGTTAGTGGAGATGTGTTTGGAAGTCAGCAGGAGCTGTAACTTGGCGGGCTGGGCCATTTCTTTTAAGAGCTAGCTGCTCTTAAATATTGTCACTCAGAAAATTCCTTTTGATTCATAATGCTGGTGGTGATAAGCAGCAGTTTAGAGACTCTCAGATGTGCATTACTGTCATTTGTTGGTGTCATGGGTTCAGTAGTAGCAGTCATTTTTTCTCCTTCTTAGTGGCTGGTGCAGCACTGTGTTTCTAACTTTCAGCCTGAGAACAGTACTG
>WYDI02038655.1:0-59806 GCA_009867235.2 Psittacus erithacus | reverse complement strand
AGAAATTAGTACAGAGTGTGTTTAAAAGGATTGCATTCTCCAATTAATATCTTCTATCTAAAAGAACACCTTTAGATTTTATATTATGCACACAAATTTGATGGCATTTCTGGAGAAAACTGACTAGCATCAGTGTTGTTCCTTACTGGGTCCACCAAACATTAAGTGGAATAAAGAGCTACACCCACATCTTACAGATGCAGCATTGTGAAATGCTCCCTATTGTATTTGCCCTCTCATGATCACACCATTCTATCTTTAATTCCACATCAAAGCAATTCATTTCATGTTAAGCAAAATGTAAAAATCATGTTACTTTAAGTATCTTCAAGTTCTTTCTGAAAAAAGCCAAAAGCCATTAATCTAATCATAAAGCACTATTAGTGACCTATTTTTAGTCTCCTTTTATTTTAGAGGAGCTGCTGTGTGCCAGCTCTTGTGTGATCTGCCAACTCTTCCCCCCCAGCAAATCCTAAACAAACTTACTTAGTAGATTCTCTTTATAGTTCAAACACTCCAGATGTAGAGCTACACATACGTAGCACTCAGTGGAATTACTGAGGCTCAAGTTCAGTTTTCTCCTTACAAAAATACATATAGATTGCTATTAAAACCTAATACAACATCACAGTCCTTACCAATGTCCTGAGTGTCTTGGTTGCTCTGCCTGGTTCTCATCTGTAGCTGGAACTTATGCTGGGAAGAGCAGAGATGCAAAAGGTACTGGCAAGTCTTACTATTGTCAGTCTGAAATGCATGCTTGATACCATCTGATGTGTTCTGCAAAGTTATTTTCTTTTTCTACACAATGGAGAAATACAAAAGTTAAAGACAATGATTACTTTAAGCTTACAAAGAATTTTGTATTTGCTTGTGCAGTTACAGCATTGAAACCTTCCTGAAGCAAAAATGCACCAAGAGAGATTTCTATTAAAACTGGGGTTGAAAGTAATTTGAGATTTACAAAGTAGCACTTTAAAGATACTTCTGGGCTACCTGAGATGGTATTTTATTATTTTTTAATCTGTCTCTGTTACTGTTAGTGCTGACTAATGACAAACAGCACTATTACGTTTTGCAGGATGGAGTTTTCAAAAGCCTCCAATAATGTCACAAGGCGTGTTGCCACTCAAAAGAAAAATAACTAGATACCCTTCCAGTTATGAAATCTTATCAGTTGATGTTCCAGGTCTAAAAATTACTGAAAAGATAAATTTAGAACTTCAATTTACCAATTCTAGTTAGAAATCATATCACAGATGAAACAGGCTGTAGCTTTTCAGTAAGTTATCAGACAATTAGAAGTCCTGTTTTCAATATCTGTACCAAGGTAAGTGCTTGAAGCTCAACACCTCATTAAAAACTGACACGACTACCAGATTATGCTGTACCCACTAAAGTTGTCTGGTATTGTCCAGATCAAGTGTCAGTCACTGTCAACCAT
This sequence comes from Psittacus erithacus, assembly GCA_009867235.2. Classification (NCBI taxonomy): domain Eukaryota; kingdom Metazoa; phylum Chordata; class Aves; order Psittaciformes; family Psittacidae; genus Psittacus; species Psittacus erithacus. The sequence continues at coordinate 58,362 of WYDI02038655.1, read as the reverse complement.
TATTAAATTAACTACTCTTGGAAATAAAATAATTTAAAAGCAAAATAGGTGCATCTCTTAATTACACTGAGTACTGCCATTTGCCAATACCCAGTCCTCTGATGCAGGATTCTCACTCTCACTGCTCCTTCAGTACCCATGTCCATACAGGAGCATGGGTGGATGCCCAGAAACGCAGTTAATGGGAAAGGCTTCACCCCGTAAGAGTAGCCTTTGATCTATGTCCATAATGGCTCATTCCTTACAAGGAGGAGAAGCAGCGCTTCACATCACTACAGATCTGCCAAACCAAAACACAGGTGCTAAACTCTCTTCTGAGGCTGGAACCTCAGCTGCATAGGAGGCAAGCTAATTAAAAAACAAAAAAATCTTGGAAATTTCAAAACTGCTCTTTCAAACCCCTAATACAACACAGCTCTGCAACCCAGAATGTAGTCAGACTACACTGAGAACAGCAGCTTAATTTGCAGGAATAACACACAGTATCTGAACATACAAACATAGATATGTACAGACAGAGGAAAAGAGACCAACTTACACTAAAGGATATTTTCTTTGTCTCCCTCCATGGGAAGCGTAGTACAGGCGTACGAGCACCATTATGAACTTCAAAAATAACAACTCCTTTGCAGCACACTCCCAGAAGGATACCTGTTTGGGATCTCTTCTCAGGCAACACATGATGAAGATGAACCCCATATTCTGTGAGCCTCTGACACAACTATACAGATCAATACAATGAAACATTTAAGAATATGAAATTAAAGCTATTACAAGTTTTTATACTTAATAGCTTTTATTAAAATCAGACAATGAAAGCATGAACCAAGAATGCCTGTGAGTAAATCAAACCTGCACAAACCAACTGTTGACCGCAAACTGTAACCAGCCAGATGCCCTTGTTATTGAACCATTTCTTAAATGCAGAATTAGATTAACACTGCAATTCTGTGATCACCTTAAAGCATCGTAACTGCCAAAAGATGCAGTTTCACTGACTTTGCACTCCTAGTCATTAATTCCTGGTGTCTCTTCAGTACTGGCATACAGCACTGATGAAATTAATCAAATGAAGGAATCTAAGTGCTCTCCCCACCCCAAGTCAGACTATGTCCAGTTAAGATCAAGGTCCCTGTTCTTGTTTTCTGTGCTTAAGTTACAAGAACACTTTAGCCAATGCCTTAGAAGGGGCAAAGTCAGCTCAGTGCCTCTGCCACCACCTTCTCAAGAGACTGTGGAACCACAGCATGACTGTGGAATTACAGTATAATGGTTATTCAGCATCACAGCAGCAAGACATCACCCCCTGAAGTCAGCCACTGTATCAAGGCAGGACCTGATCATTACCTCCGAGCAATCACAGCAAAACTCATAATTACATTTCTTGATGTGTCCTTTTAAAACAAATCAAATATATTTGTGATAACAGCTTTGCTATCATCGGACCTTGTACCTGCACACAGAAGTCTGCTTGGCAATGCTTCTGGCTTGCTTCATACCAAGCACCATAAACAGTATTAGCTGTAACAAAACTTTTCATAATTTACATATTTTTTTCTCAACAGAAAGAACAAAGGGCATAGGAAAAGCAAGGTAGCAGGGTGTGCTGCCTCATAATCATAGCTTCCTTCAGGGTAAACATAAGGATCAATAGTTGCTTTCATCTAGTTAGAGCTAAAGCAGGAAGACTACTGATCAGAAAAAAAAGTAAAAGGACTTCCTTCCCATCTCTTCCAATTTCTTCTCCCTTGTAATGATATGTCATTTGAGAATATCTTTTCAGCTTTCTTCCTTTCAATGTTGTCAGAACCTGAGCTGTTTTCTTGTGCTTTTGATTGAAGTCTACACACCCATATTCCCCTGCAATGAATTTCTTAAATCACAGGTTAAGGAAGCAAACTGCTGCCCACTTACCTTCAAAAATTCTAACTCTGTCTCTTTTTCAGACGCACCCACATAAGTGCTATGCAATTTTGGCAGCTCTTCCTTGATGTAGGACAGATCTAGTTTCTCCATCACTCTAGCTGGGACATAGTGTTCTAGTCTGAAATAGGACATGCCATGCACCTACAACACGAAACATTTATATGGCAGCAACTCCATATACAGCTCTATGTGCACAAATGAAGCATGAACACTCACATTACAGAGAATCATACACTGCAAATCAACGGGAGAACAATGTTTCTGAGTAAGAATCACAACCCTGACTCAGAGCTTTATTTCACATATGGTTTCTTCCTATTCAAGCCCTTCTTCACTTCCACTTAAAGTAAAGGATTTAACACCCAGATCTTGAAACAGATTCTGCAACAGCCCTGTGTTATTAGACTAAGAAAAAGAAACCCTTGCCCACAGCAAAAATAGCCAACAGCATATCAGCTGAGCTTCTAGTCCAGGTCCAAGCTGTGGCAGCTCACAGGCTATTCTTGAATTATGCAGTAAGAACATAGTTTCTCAAAGGTGAAATTGATGGTATACCTCAGCCTGGTAATCTCCATACTCAGCCTGGAGAGCTAGGGATGCTAATAATAAGGCTGTCTCATCATCACAGTGCATCCTATCTTCCAGAATATCCTTCCGCAACTGTAGATAATACTGGTGACAGGTCAGTGTATGCCTAGAATAGGAAAACAAACCAAAAACCACTAAAAAACCTGTATCACCTTTTGTACTCTTCCTGTTACAGCAAATTTCCAGTATTTGATTACTATCAAATTTCTATCCATAAATTCAGAGCTTAACGGGTTAAAAAATATATTCATATACTCACTGTATAAGACTGACATCATCCACAAAAAACTTTATGCGAAAAAACAGAGTGAAGTTAACAGGGGGCTTGTTCTTTTTCTTTGGTTCTTCTTTCCATCCTTCAGGAGCTACTTTACTTAGCTTTATGTCAGGATCAACGAAGAAAAATTCATTGTCTGCCAATAATGTTAAAGGGAAACATATGGATATAAAACCATATAAATAATATGATAATACATTATCATATTATAAATCTATATTATCCTATATATAAAAATTATCTTCCATGATAGCCACCAAATAGGAGCTAGGGGTTCTTTAAAATTCTAACATTTCTTATTCCATAGGAAATCCAGCATTCCAGTCTCTTATAATAGCAAAAAGCTAAATTGCTTAGGAGCAAACTCTTTTTATATAACGCAACTCCATCTATACTAGGGCCCTCCTGTGCCTCCCAATGGGTCTGCCTCCATGAGAGGCTTCAACAGTGCCTATGGCATATTAGCAGAACCCAAAACCCATTCATGTCCTCTGAGAGGTACGTACTAGTCAGAGTGAGGGCAACAAACAGCAGGGAAGAAAACTAGCAACCACAGGAAACAGGCTGCTCAAGATGGGCTGCCATAACTCTGACAAACGTAGAAACTTATCATGCAAAGTTGTTCTTTGAGGAATGTATTTTGCCTCAATACAACAGAACATAACTCAGAGTAGACACTTTGTAGATGCCAGAGAGTTTCTGCTTATCTTCTCAACACCATGTACCTGTCAATTACATTAAATCATTTTTCTTACCTTTTAAAGTAGCCAATCCAAAAAAGTGATGCTCCACCAAGCCAATATGGGCAACCACCATATCAAAGACATCTTTACATATTGTTTTGGTATCACAGGTCAGCTCCAGCTTCTGCCCACTTAGAAGCATCACATTTACTTTTCGCCTAGTGTCATCAGTCTTCCCTTTCTTTGTCTGCGTTTTGTGAAGTAAAAAATACCAACACTCACAATTGTGACAAAAGCACATTTGTTGGTTTAATGTACTTCCCTTGTCACTGATTGCTGAATAGCCCTTTCCTTACCAAGATAGACTTTGGTAGATCCAAGGAGATGAATGGTTCAATCGTCATTTTCACAAACTCAGGGCCAAAGAAATTCTGCAAATCACAAGAGTATGAGTGAACACTGCGTGGCTGGAACAACAGAGTCAGGCACAGGTAACTCCTGCGCCGCAAATGCCAAAGAGGAACCAAAGACTGAAACTAGGAAATTGTACTGAGTTCCTCCCATGAGCTGGTATGTAACAAATTTCATCTTGCCAGCGTGTGTGCCAGGTATCACTGGCAAGCTAGAGTGTCAGTGACGTTACTACTCTGCATATACTCTTTCCTTTGCTGGGCAAAGGCCAACACTGTAATATTATTTGTCCTCCTTTAAAATACAGGGTGTGGGGTTGCATATTGGGACCATCTGGGCTTATCTCAGTAAGCAACTGCCTGACATTACTAAGGTTTTCTGCACTGGCAGCCTTAACAAATCTCTGTAGCACACAAGTCACATCTCCTGAAGGCTGAAATGTTTCAGCCTAATTCCAACTGCTGGGTTCAAGTAGAGATCTTGAGAAATTTCTGTCTGCTTGTAGACAAATAAACATCCTTCTCATTAATTAAATTACAGCAGATTACTTATCCAAACTGTTAAAGGAACAAGACCTGAGTCTTCTTTCAAGTTTTTCCATCCTTAAAAAAAATAATAATAAATCCAATTCACTAAAAGCAGCAGCAGAGGGCATCATTCATCACCTTGTCTAAACGCCAGCCACTATATTTACCTGTACCTCTGTCTCCTTCTTTCTCTGTAATCTTGTATTTCATCCACACACCAAAACAGCTTGGAAAGGGGAGTTTGCATGGTGATTCAGGGTAAACCCAAAGGCCAAATCAATCCTTTGTTTACCTTTCCAACTTGCTCATTTAGTAATTTTTGATGCTGGTGGGATACAGCCACATTCCACAAAGAGAAATAAATGCAAACTGAAGTGGTTGAAAACACCACAGAATACAGGAGAAAACTATACCTTACCTTTGTTAGGACGCCACATTGTTTAATCAGTGCAATCTTTTGTCAAGGCTTGCTATCTGTTTTAGCATCTCTAGATACTGCTTTAGGCTATGTAGCCGCTAATGCCACAAAACCTCAGAATTTTACCCTGTGACAGCAGGTCTTTCCTATCAGGGCAACACCAGACACCTAGTACTTAATCTTCTGATGACTGTTACAGGACCCAGTCTGGGAATCCCACATACAAAGTTTTCAAGATACTGCTCTGTTTTAATGCAAATAAGAGTTCATCTGAGATCAGGGCATTACCCTCAGTTTTCTTTGTGTCATGGCTGTTTCCAGAGCTATTTCTCTCAGTGGATCTCTGGTGATGTCAAGCATGGAGGATCTAATTGCATCTCCTGGGTAGAGGTTAGGTCGGGACTGCCTGAGAGCCATTCTAGCTTGCAGTTGCATCATTTCTTCTTCCTGACGCTTAAGCATCACTTCTTGACTTATTAGACTGCCTTCAAATGGTGCTTCATGTTGCCTATGGTATAGTTAGAGGGGATAAAAGACATTAGTAGGTAGGCCTAAAATATTCTGCTGCTTTAAGCCCTTAAGTAGAAACCCAGAACACAAAAACTAGTCATCAAATACATCATTAAATAGAACACTTAGCACCCAGGAGGTTAGCACTCTACAGTAATCCACCAATACAGAAAATGAGCAAACACGCCAAGTTTCTACAGCTGCCTGTCATTTATTCATACAAAAGTAAAGGCTCGGCTGCAGTCTAAAAAATACTTGACATTATAAAGCTAGTGAATCAGTACAAACCCAGTGAACAGGAGGAAGGAAAACAATTAATGCTTTGAAAATCTCTTAATTCCTCGGTTCAAGCAGGGACTGTGAAAAAGGCATGCTCAAAAGCATGCCGTTAAAGAAAAAAAAAGTGCACTTCATATAAGTAAGTATTTCTCTAATGACTTTCTCTGTAGCAATTCTTTACAAACTCTTTGCACAGCACTGTTATTTATTCCCTGATTTTCACTATGTCTGAAATACACAGCAATCTATTCTCCAGTTCTTTGCTGAGCAGGTATGGATCCCAAATGCCCTGCCAATTTTATTCTCTGTGGAAGGAAACAAATCCGTGTCCCATTTTTGATGAACAAAAGTCATTTTTTTATTTGGGAATCAGGAGGCTAGGAAATGTGAAGAAATCCAAGAAAAATGAAAATAACTTCCCCTCCCTCTGTTCCACGCTTACAGAAAAACACCTTTAAACCCCAAGCTAAATATAAACTAACCAACTTGTTTCAGAAATCCTAAAACAAGTCAATACTATGTTCTCTTACTGCTAACATAACTACACATAGGCAATTTTTAAACATAAATGGACAAGGGAAACTAACAAGACTTCCATCCACCAAAAAAACACTTCCAGCAATTCTAAGTTGAGTGTTAGTTTAGACAGTACACTGGAGTAATGAAAACCATGAAAGAGTAAAGGTTTATCTGAAGCCTCACTGCACTGAAGTTTAAGAATACAGAGAAATGTAGAGTAAGTCCTGCACTGACACTGACATACAGTCCTTCACAGTAAAAGAATCTACAGACTTTTAAAGACATTATATTTATGTAACTACCTTTTAAAAGACCTAAAGATATGTTTGGTGAATAACAAATTAGTTAATAAACTAAGAGAAAATGCACCTGTCTAGACATTAGTTGTCTATGCTAAAGGGTAGACATGATTTAGTTTTTCATCTTTCTACAGCAAAGTTTCTAATGAATGCCAACAGTATGAACAGTACACTGCAATCTCTTATATTTTTTTTAATGCTAAAGTTTCATTGGTTAGCATACAAACCCAGCACTAAAATAAGAAGAGTTATGTTATCATGGGAGTCTAAACAATAAAGTGCCACTACTGCACCACAAAATGAGCAAAACAATGTTGAAGTTCTTCTAATGAAATTTCAGGGAAGTTCAGAGTAGTTACAGAAAAATGTATTAATGTAAGCCCATTATCCTTTCCATTGTCCAGGGCTTTCAAAGCATGGCTTCCCTTCTCCCTTCTCTGTTCTTTTCTGCAACAGACTTAATAATGTGCACCTAAAAGGACAAAGTAATATGAAAAGACCTCAGAGACCTGCAAAGACTTGTGCACATGCTTAGCTTTTCACCAAGAGGAAGCTTATTAAGATCGACATATGTGGGAATATCCACAATGAACTAAGTTAAAAACACCCACAAGCACGTTTCAGATCAAGGTCTAAGGATGGGCTCTGAAATAAAACAAAAACAAACACTTTCTGAACATAAATATCTATGAACTTCCAAAGATGATATGAAAAAGATAGACATGTTGCAACTGGCTGCATCTGAAAACATTTGCTAATGTGAAAACCCCTACTGCAGAAAAAAAACCACCTTGCCTTTTTAACAACATACAGTTCAGTGCAATAGGAGCAATCAAAAGTTACTGTGTAAAGCAGTATCACTATGTTGGTTTATCATCTTTGCTGATATTTATTAGTTTCTGTGCAAATTGTGGTGGGTATGGTGTTTTCAGGGTGTGAGCTCAAAACCCAAATGGTTTAAAAATTTTCCTAACCTAGCACATAGTCAATGTCACCAACCAGAAATCAGTACACTTCAGCATCCTGGGTAAGTAAAACTAACTATGGCTGGGTCAGATTGTCAATTTTCTATGCAAGGCATTAGCATGATTCACTTTTCTGACTCCAAGACAAGGAACGCATCACTTATTCTACAGGACAGGAGATACTGTTGACAGATCTCTTCTGTGAAGCTCAGAATATGTAAGTATTACTACTCCAACAAAAACAAAAGTCCAAATTACATTCCTAACAGTCAGGATCATAAAAGTGAGCTTCCTATGGTACTTCATCAGACAAGTACTTGGCTGCTACTCTGTATTTTTATCAATGTCTGACTGCAAACCAGAATTTCAGAGTTACTTATTATCCTGAGCAGTCACGTGGATGGTTGACTCCTATAAGAGAGGGAAGTGAATTAATTCCTCACCTAGCGTACTTACCAAGTATTGGATCGGAGAAGAAAGTTGGAAGAAGGGAAGCAGGTAGGCATTCTCTAATAAGTGCAGTGGAAAGGTCAGGAATAGACTGAGAAAGACAGGTGCCTTTTGGTAAGGTAGGAACAATATAGAAATGAAATCTAGTGGAATGAAAAGGCAACAGAAGGAAGCGCTCCATGTCAGCTGCTCCTCCTAGGGAGAAAAAGGAAGAAATAGTAAAGGAAGAAAAAGAAAGAAAAAAAAAAAAAAAAAAAGAAGGGGTGCAGAGGAAGGGGAAATAAGGAATACATAAAGCAAAGAGGAAACACAGACACAAGTACTCATTGCCATGAGGAAAGCATTCTAAGAAGTTTAAAGGATAACAACAGTCACAGAACATGAGAAGGGTCTGAGTATATGCTGAGTGTTCTACTGAAAAACCCATTGCTTCTGCTAGTTTAAGAGCAGGCCAGCACACCACAACAGCACAAATCATGCTGGTTGATAACTGAACAGCTTCACTGTCTGGTTTCTGTTTGGGTTTGGGTTGGTGTTTTTTTTAATCATTAGTGGCAGACTCCGTCAAATCCAAATCCAAATCCCTCTATTTGATTTACAACTCAGTTTTACAAGGATAATTCTGTGGATAATTAAGCAGACTGCCTCTAAGGACATGCCACAGGAGCAGTAAATTTAATACGTATTGAAGCACAGATGGTATCTCTGAACACAGAAAAAAACACTGAAACATGCTCCCAAGTGCTGATGGAATTCAAGCAATGGATCAAGTTGCATAAACTTCCCCAAACCCTGAAATCAAGCAACCAGCCAAAAATGTAAACTGTGACTATGCTCCTTCGAACTGTTATTGAAAGTTTTACTTTGAGAGCTTATGTTTCTAAACTTATAAAAGTCATGGTCTTCTGCAACACCAGACATTTTAAAGCAGCAACATTCAATGTTCTGGATAAAAAACACAGAATCATAGAATAGTTAGGGTTGGAAAAGACCTTAAGATCATCTAGTTCCAAGCCCTTTGTTACTTTCTTAGAAATCTCCCTGCTTAACTAGCTACCATCTCTGATGGTATTCATTTTTTACACTTGTTAGTACTGGGAAGTTTTACCAGCTGTTACAAAAAGAGCACACATGCACTGTTTTCTATTCAGTTCACATAATTAACTGATATAAGTATTATTTTAGGACCAAATTCTGCTCATGGCTGCTTTCCTGTTTCTCAATAGGTCTAAAAAAAAAAAGCTCGTAAAACTAGCTTTGAGGAGTTCAGCCTCATTTTTTGTCTTGGATATATTTATTAGTCTGGTATTTTGATTTAAAGAAAAAATAAATAAAAGCTTTTTCACCTTATGAAAATGGAGGAATAACTGATTCTGTGAAAGCCAGTAAAGAACTATGTGTGGTAACCTTCCACGGCATTTTTGCATAGGTACAGAGTTGTATCTTTTCACAAAGGGACAGGGAGGAGGCCAAGCAGAAACAGGAGATTCAGTAAAATACTAAGCCTCGAAGTAAGACTGCATAGCTGCGTACATGTAAAACTCATTTCATTGCTAAGCACAACAGGTGAGTCTATGCTGCACTTACAAACCAGTATTTTCCTTCTAGATTTCATGCATACAGATTACATCCACTAAAGGTACCAGTCTTAATGGAGTAATATAATGTAAAATGAACCATGAGAAAGTATGTACTGCTGTACCATGACATTTTCACCTGCATAATAAACAATTAACTTAAAACAATGCAACTCATTAAAATACCACATACTACTTTCTGTTTCTGAAATGTTTTGTAAATAGGAACAGAAGTTCTCTATCAGCATCCACAAATTACTGCTGTTTTATTTTGAAGCACAGCTACAGTGTTGAATTGGCAACTTTCCTGGGTTTAAGTCAAAGTAGAACGAAGTTTGACTTAGCAGTATCCACCAAAAGAAATAAAACAAAGGCAAGTAATACAGCTACATGCTCACTTGGTACACACAGCAGCAATAGTCTACTTTGCCATTTTAGTGTGGTGCTAAGACAGCATTAATTGGGAAGCTGAAATTTTACATCTCTGACAGGGTTGCATGGAACTTAAACCTGCAACCCAAGTCCTTCAAAATTCACCTTAAATACTCAAATGCTAGCCAAAATCCTCTTGCATCGAGGAAGGCTGGATTTCTAACACTGCATGGACACTGCAGTCCATCATATATGCTGTTACGTGAATACATACCATATTCCTGCCAACAAAGCAGTGCTGACCCAGCTAAGTAATGCTTAAATACTTCTCCCCTGTAAGAAATACCAATATATACATTTCTAGAGGACCATATTTTTCAGGCAAAGTGCAAGTAGTAATAAAACAAATGATGCTGCTCAACAGGTCACCAAAAGCTGTAAGATTTCTAAGTAACTGCCCTCTGATTCATCTGCACTCAGATACAGCTCACCCGAGACCCATATCCATTTAAAGCACACAATATAGTGCAAGAAGCAGCTGCTAATTTATTTTCTTCTCCGTGTTCAAAGCACGGCACTAAGCCCTACTCACTGCACGTAACTCTGTATGTTAAATGAACACAATGGACACTTTTGACAGCCTTGCCACATCACCTGAAACAGTTCCAATCTTCGGACATCTCTGAGTTTCTTTAATAGGCTAGAGCAGGATTCCCGTTCAACTTATGCCAAAACCATAAAAATATTCTAAAATATTGAGCACAGCAGCAATCTTTCTTCTGATCTACCCCAAGCAAAGCAAAAAGCTGCTGAGAGAAGGATGTGTTGTAATGTGGTGAGGGAAGAGGAGGAAAACATGTGGGCTTGGCTTTTTTTTCCCCCCCTTACTACAAAAATAATTTGAATTATTCTGATAAAATATTCCAAAGTGATTCAGCATCTGGCAGAGACTACATGAAAAATTTTCCATCCAAAGGGTCAGTATCAGTAAAATTCTCAAACATTCAGAATGGAACCACTCTCAAAACCTAACAGATACGTCAAGACACGCTTCTGCTGTACAAAGATGCTGTATTAAGGTTATGTACAAATCAGAACCTACTTTTTAAAGCAGTATTGATGAACAACACTTGAAAAAATAAAACTCAAACACATGTAACATTCAAGTAAATAGCACAGCACAAAATTTAAAACCCATGAATTGTTACCGAATTTACCTGCCTAATCAGTGCTGAGGTATTAAAGAAAAAAACCGAATACAAACACAACAACATAAACTAAGAGTTTCCCAGAACAAACAACCAAATGTATGGCTTTTGGCTTATTTCAAAGAAATAAGCACACTACCATTTCCTTATTAAATGAAAAAATGGCAAATTAATCTGTATTAATATTCTTTCCAAAACTTTTAGAAAATTATTTAAATATTTCCAAGCTGAACATAAGCCCTCACCTTCTGACAGATACATAAACTTGATAGAGTACAACCCAGTTTCCATTAAATACAGGAACTGAATTTGTACTCCTAACTGCTATACCTACCTCTATACAATTGTGCACCATGAGACTTTAACTTCAGGCTTCATTATGTAATTATGAAATACTATTTTCTTTCAAGTACAACATGCCATTTTTTAACCTTAAACAGAAGCTGGGATGCAAGTAAAAATTTCGCTTGTGGATTCAGAATACTTTCTTTGATAAAGACAAAGCACTCCAAGACATTACTGGTCCCACAGGGTTTACCTTGCCCTCTGAGAATTAGCTTGACTTGATGTGGAGATATCATCAGGACAAGGCAAAGCTCCACTGGCATCATCTTTCTTGAAACCTTCATTTCTTCTCACTAGCAAACCAAAAGACAAATTAATAGGTGACTGGAATACAACACATACAGAGTAATCCTGTTTAAAAATCAAGGACTTATCAGTCATATGAGATTATTTAAAAGGAATCAGATTCATGAGTTCAGCACAACAGCATTACGGAATTAGACGAACTAGTGTTACAAAGTTGATTTCCGTTTTCCATGTGATCTTACAGTCTCCCCCAGCAAAGACAGCTGCACTACACAAGTCCTCCACAGAACACGAAGGAAAGCCTAGAAGAAATCACAATTAAAGGAAAACCCCACACAACTGCACAGACACCTTTTCAAGGTAGCACATTTCTTTGTCAGCCATGAGTGGAGAAACATATATGGCAGAGACATGATACAAAACCACGCCAGAACAGAAATAGAGCAGCTAAGGCAATTACTCATCCAGTTCACAAGAACGGAGTTCAGAAACCAGTATACATATATTGCTGAAGTTCTGAGTTTCTCCTGGAATCTGACTTCTCCTTATAAATATACATGTTTTTAATTCTTCTTTTGGCAATATACTACCCTGTTCTTCTTTTTGTAATAGTTGTCTTCATTGCTGGTATGTCTTCCTGTAGCAGCACCTGAGATGCTACACTTAAGAGCTTGATTTTGCTAACTACCTCATTTCCATCTCTCACTGTGCCTTCATTTAACAGAGCTAGCAGGAAAGCTCTTACAGAACACGTTACAGTCACAATGATTCAGAAACAGTTCTTTCTGACAGTCATTTCACTGAGTCCAGCAACACTATGACAATTAGTCAGAAAGCAGCTCTCTCTTGCCTGTACAAACTTAGGAGAAGTTGACTTTGCAGTAGAACACAAACAGCCTGTTATAAATATAATCAAAATGAAGGCAATTGCTTTACAAGAGTCTTGCTACTTAGTATGGCGTCATAGAGTTTAGTGAGAAGGAGGATGTACAAACATACAGAAAGTTGACAGCAGTGAGCAACCCAGGAAGGTTGGGCTGAAACTCTGTGCATACAGAATATGGTGCAGATATATTCTATCTATATCTAGATATATTCTAACTCCTAAACATTGCTTTCTTCCCTCATTTTCATCAAATGGTTTGACTCTATCACTTAGGATTCTGCAAAGCTGATTGTTTCATCAACTGTGCTCTCCTCTTGACTTCGCACCATTCTAGCACTTCTTTCAAAAAATGCTCCAAACATTTCCTTCCATGCTGTGCTGCCACTGTGTAAAGACAACCCTTCATGTCATTTATCGCAAAGACCCCTTCACAGTATCTCTTGCTTTTCCAAGCCACTGATTTCATAGTACTTAAATTTACCATATAGCCTGTACTATGTACTACTTTTGCATTACACTGAAATTCTTAGCCTGTAAATTATCAACCATTTAACCCTCACAGTAAAACCCACTGATACAAAAATAAACTATGTATGCCCCATATAAAGCTTTTGCAATTTACTGTTATTGTACATTAACAACTTGATCATTATTGCATTTCTGAAGACAGCATGTTAAGTTAAAACAAGCACTCCCATAAAAAAGTTAACAATTACCATCTTTTCCTACCAAGTTCCCTTCCAGAACGCTAAATATCAAACTCATTTCTGAACAGACTATCAACTATGCTGAACTGCACACAATGTTGTAATTACACAAGATCATCTTATAACTTTGTATAAGTGGTAACTTTGAAGCCCCTTCCTAAAGATTTAACGCCATACTTCTGGCATCTAATTTTCATCTTGAACTTCTTTCTTTAGGATTTTTGTTGTTTGTTTTGGTCTTTGCTTTTATTTATTATTTTTTAACCACAGCTCTTACCTTGCCTGAAATCTGGTTCTGAAGAAATAACAGATGGACTTTCACTCGAAGTACTATAAACATCACTGTGGTAAGATTTGTACCTTCTCAAAGGCTCTGAAAGTTTAAATCAGAAGAGTAAGAGAGCAACAGTTCTAATGCAAAAATCAAACACAAATCAACATTTCAAGTTTTTGAAATCTTTTCAAAACATTTTTAAATGCACAACATCTGTGGCTATGGAGGCTGAAAGCGGAATACTCAGTGGATGCTGTGCAGTCACATTCTGTCTCCATCGCCTGAGGTTCTGTGGTCTGCCTGGCCTCTCTTAGCTATCCCAACAAAGCCACCTCCTCTGAAATTCACTTTCATCATCACTTCCAAGTTAAAACTAATATCTAAAAAACCCCAACAAAATCCATGAGAAAAACCAATCCCTCCTGCAAACAAAACTGATGAAAACACTTGGTGCATGTCTTGTGTGTAGAAAGCAACATGCACAAAATAGGATTAACAATCAATTAATAAACCCCCCTACAGGATATTTAATTAACCAGAACAGCCAAATACATGTGATGAGAAGTCAATACAGCGGTCTCAATTCCCACCCTCAGTGGATTCTTTAAATAACATACTGGAGCAAAGGACTCCACAGAAGGAGTACGTACTGGACATTCGCAACAATCTTCCAGAACTTTCCTGCGCACAAGCCAACCAACCAACCAACTAGAGCACATAACAGCAGAAAGCAAAACAAAAAACCCTTCACATTTTGAGATTACCAATGCTTCACTGTCTGAGAGAAAAATTCAGCTGTGTCTACTAGGAGAAGGCTGCCTCTGGTCCAACTACAGTTAATGTTTTTGAAAACAAAAATGATGATAGAGAGAAAACACATGTAACTGCTAAAGACAATTGTAAATCACTTCATCAAGGAAGATAAAATGTAAGAATACAAAAATGGGGAATATATGAGCAGATGCATCTGGATGCTGCAAAAAAGGAAATCAGCTGTTCCAACTTCCCACACTCAGAAAACGAAACGCCCAGTGAAAAATCCTGCGAGAACACTAAACCTGTGGCATAACATGTATTAGAGCAGGCAAGCAGTCAACAGCACTACTCTTTCAGACCTCCTACAGAAGCAGGGAAAACTCCAAATAGGAAAAATACATGAGAAGATACAAGATATGAAGTAGACCAAGCTAATTCATGTTAGTTTTGGACTGTTTCCAACACCTTCCTCCTTAAAAGACAGAGTTTCTCCCATTTCTACCAACTTGGGTTATGCAGGTCCCTACTGTCCCACCAAACACAAGATTCTTTAAGAAAACTGGAAAAAGTAAGCAAAGTTGCCAATCAACCAACTGCTCCTGCCAGCCCATACCAGCTGCACGGTTTAGCAGCATAAAATCCAACTAATCTTAAGGACATTTCACATTACTCTCAGAAACTAGCAATATGGTTTGCACATTTGCAAGCCAACCTACAGCAAGATGAAGGGAATTCACTGGAGGGGGTGTGGTGGTGGTTGTGGTGGTGGAGGGTGGAGTTCCTTCAGTCTTTCACAATGGCTGCTTTCTTTGTTCTGGATTTTACTACAAAGAAATCTACTGCCAATCTAGCAATTACTTGCCTAACAAGGGAAATAAAAACAAAATTCAGTGGGTAGCTTTCGGAGATGTATTTTTGAAACGCTCACAGCCCTTTAAGTGAGGCATCAGTCCAAACATGATACTGGAGCTACAATACAGAAACATTTAACTGGAAACAGATCTCTTCTTTCCCAGTAGTTTTATTAGCTGTAGGTTTTTTAAGCCTGCTAAACTGACTTTGAAGCAAGAGGATGGAGACGGAACAATAAATTATGACATGAGATTTTAAACAGATTTATTTTTTCCACGTAGTCAGCAGCCTGTGCTTCCTGCCTCTTACACAAATTGTGGCTCCATCCTTGTTCTTCAAGACATGAAATTTTACAAAACATGTGAAATGGCAAAACAGAACTGTGCACTTAAAACATAGAATTAATGTTTGTACATGGCATGGTGTCTGACTCTGCAGGGTATCTGACTTCTCCTGGCTCATCTTGTTAGCAGGAGATGGCACCCTGCTATAGGCCAAGAGGTAAGTTCATGAGCCAAGAAACATAAAGCAAGATTCCTAGCCACTGCTTATCTCAGTGTTTTCACAAACCTTCACATGAGGCCCAGCTAAGTTTAAACCTATTCTCCTAGCATTCAGAAGTAGAGACAGAGATGGGACCACCCTCCTTTCTTGTCACATCTTTCTCCCTAAGCAAGACCATACAACCTTTCCCAGTAACACAAGCAAAGGTATTCTTCTCATCTTCTGAAGGCATTTTACAACCTTTCCAAATGGGGCTGCGTCAATGAATATCAGCCTGTTCAGCCTACAGACAAAAGTTTAAAGGCAAAAGTTTAAGAAGCTACAGCTTCAAATCTGGGGTAAATCCTGTAGATTTTTCTTCACTTTGCTCATTTTAGATAAACTGTGTACAGACGTGGAACTGTTTGATGCTGGGGCTTCTTCTATTTGACAACCACCTTCCAGTTTTCAGCTGCTCTATGTATACGTCTATGTACATCCACTACAAATCGCCACAACACAGCACCGAACATTTCTTTTCCAGGGTATGGACAGGATATCCACTGCAGACCTGTAAACATTCAATTAAATTGTAAATAATTTATGCCATCTCCTCTCCACCAGCAATTTATCCTCAATTCTAGCATATCATATTAGGATTTAACTTCAGAGAAGGCACCTGGATCATGCTCAAGCCAAACATCTAATTAAGAACTGCCTTCCAAAGGTCACAAAGTCCCAATTCTGGGATCAAGTTAAAGTTAAGCTTTTCATACAAAAATTTAAAAAATAAGGACAAACTTCTAGCCTGTTTGGCTGGAAAAGGAACTGAAAGATTACATTAATAAAAGCTAAAGACAACAGTAAAACAACGCATCTCCCATATTTACTTTTTTTGGTGTCTGGAAACTTCAGAATTGATTTAACTTCTAGAAACGTCAAGCACATTATCACAAAAATTATTTTGCCAGTTACTCTTCTTAACATTCCAGTGTTTAGATTACAGTCTCTTACCAGAACACAAGTCATTTCATGCCTTAGTAGAAAAACAAACCTGAGTTTAAGCATGTTTTACGAGTCCACAACTAAAATGAATATATAAAACTTGTACTAATAAGTTAAAATGAGGGTAGCACCACAATGCAGAAATGAATAAAGCGTTGCAACTTGAAGAATCTCTGTTTGTGCTGCACTGCTGTTTTTTCAAATTCCCTATCAAAGCCAGCAGAGCACAAACTTACAGGCACTTAATGCAGGATAAAATAACAAAACACACTATTTACGCAAGGCAAGACATGCAAGCCCAGACAAGTAATTTACAGAAAGCCTCTTCTCAGCCAACTTCAACAGAAATCAGAGAACCACATTTAGCTTGGAATTTCATTATCCTGAACACATGACTCACATTAGATACACAGCTTTTCAAATACACATTATGATAGAATTATTTCTAGCTGGACAGAGAAGGAAAAGGACAGAGAAGATGGCAGCATTAGACAGTTTCAGGACAGAGAGGGAGCTCTTGTTTGTTCTCTGAGGTTTATTGCCGAGTGTCCCTATTTTGCAGGAGCGTTAATGTAATACCACTTAAAACACATTAACTGCCCTTTAGCTGAGGCTGGGACTTGGTGCTCTCACAAGTGCTAAACCAATAGGTTAGAGTCATATTTAATTTTATTTTTCCTCGTTTCTTATAAGAAAACTCAAACTATTTTATGCAAGGCAGCAAAGGTTTAACAGGAAGAACACAAGAGATCCAGAATAAGTCTCTGGTACAGATTCATATCCAACAAGTGCACAAGGGAAAGAAATCCATTCAGTTTTCCAAGGCAGCAGGATTGCAAGATTTCCACTACCTTGTACTTGCAAGATTTCCACTGCCCATTTCTAAATGAAAAAGCTGTATGGCGCATGCAGCCTGAGTTACCAGCCCTCCAGGGGACTCCCCAGAAAGCCTAACAGACATCTGATGCAAAGGGTCCAGCAGGATCTGAGTGACAGGAAGAAACAGAGCCTTCTAAAACTGCAGAAAGCACACACCTACAGGGCTAGGTTGGAGAGAGAAACAGCAACATTAAAAATAACTCCAGGGTCTAGTAAGAACTCAGTGGGTTGTACTCAGGCACACTTCTTTCCTGGACCATGCCATCAAGGATAATGTGCATAAATGGACACAAACACAGTCTGAAAGAATGGCTAATAAAGTTAGTTGTTTGTTTTAATTTAAATGTTTTGACCAACTCCTAATGTAATATGTTGACTAAAAATTGGTAATCCTAGGCTGTGTGAGCTGCTGAAAGCTTAATAAAGCAGATGCGACTATGCTGTGCAATTATGGGATTGTAAGCGCTGGTTTACTACCTTAAGTTAAACTATGTAATTCAGAACAAAATTATAGTGGTTGATGTCACAGCACTTTTGTTTTATACAAATTCCACAAACATTTCTTTCTTCTTCCTTGAAAAGCCAACTTCTGTAGACTCAGTAAAATTAACTGAAAGCTTTCTACCTAAAACAGTATTAGTTCATTATTCTACCCTTCAGCTTCATTAACAAATTCAGAAGCTTCATTAATACAACTTCTGAACATTGATCTAACTGAAACTTATCAATACCGGACATACCAACCACATGAGAATCCATTTCGCCACCAGTGAATTTAAATCATCCTGCAGCACAATGATCCAAAGACATGTGTAAACTGAGCCTTAATTTGCTTTCGCATGCAAACAGATACACTATTGTGGATGACTCGCATTTCCTCTTCTTAGCCTACACATGAATTGAGTACACATGATTCAAGAGGAAAAAATATATGCACAATTCACTGACTTCACAGACATAAGTTTAACTCAGCTATTCACCTTTTGCCCTAAATGCAACCTCCCATTTAATGCACATCTATAGAAAGATCCCAAATTAAAATCTCTGGGGCTTGATCTGTTGGGATAAATTTACTACCAACAGCTGCCTGATTACATGCAGAAATTTTCACTTATTCAAAACAGCAGCTTCAGACTAAGAAAGCTTTTAAAATCCAGACATTTAGAGTATCCTAACGCCCCACCTAAACACATGTAGCTGTAATATGGAAATTTTATAAACAGAGTCCAGATGGGCCTTCAGAGTAGCTAATGAAAACATTGTTTTATGAGATAGGCATAGAAGACAGGAGGTAAAGACCCATCTATAGAAACACAGAATACCAAAATAAGTACTTAATCATTTGGGTTTTCTGTTGGAAAAAATCAAAGGTAAAAAGACAGAAAGACAAGCACAATTTGAGGCTCTGGAATTCACATGGTTCCAAACTGCAAAAACACTTAACAAAGTCTTAAGAATATTCCCAAACCACCCCCATTCCCCCACCTCTGGATTCAGCATTCCAGAGGTTCCACAAGACCAGCTTTTTTGGTATCCTCCTCTCTTTTTCCTCGCTGTCTGCTATTTAACCCACAGCTAGCTACATTACTACTCTCTTAACTGGTTTTGTGCTCCTATATTCTACCAGGACAATGGCAATCTTTATACCTTACTCCCTCATGCATCTCATTTACAGCAGCCTTGCAAGCAAAACTGCACATAAAAAAAGGATGATGCACATTCACTCAAGTAGCACATAAACCAATTCACTTTGAATTATGCACACGCTCAAAATGAGGGGGGCAAAATCTTCCTAAGCAAATAGAAGGGAGAGATACATACGAGGCTAACACCTCTCACCCTTGTGCCTTACTATAGGGCCATTTGAAGTTGGCCTGAGATATGAAAGCTGAAGCATGTTTATACCTCATAACTATCAGAAGATACTATCAGTTTTGTGGGTGAGAAGGCAAAGCAAGTTGGGAGCAAGGGGGAACAGATACTCTTTCATGCTCCTGAGCCGCAATGCAGGCTTGCAAAAATGTAAAAGCTGGAATATTATTTTCTCCCTGAAATTGGACACTATCAGTTGGTGCCAAGCAACAATTTCCAAGCTGCAAAGCAACAACAAAACCACAATCAGCTCTCCTGGTACAAACTGCTTGGGTTTAACACCTAACAACTTCACAACTCTAAATAAATCTGCCTTAGCTCACAAAAACTGCACAACAAAACCAAGAGCTAACAATAACAGCAGATACAGAACCTACTCTCCCATCTCTTGGCAAGATTAACAGATTTTTCAAGTATGTTCTCACTATTCAGAATTGGCTACACCTGAAGTGAAAAAGCAGACTCCTTCCTTCCACCTTTCTCCCATCTGGCTAAGCAGCACCTAATCATAAACAACCATCTTTAGTACGAAGCAGATAAACAACCTCAACCCTGAAACTGTACAAGAGAAAACATATAAAACATCAAGTTCATGAGCAAGGCACTTGCAATGACATTGTCTCTGGAAGGCTTGTGAGGCTAAATCTGAGATGTTCCAACTGTAGATTACAGAGCAGTTCAGATCTGCAGCTCACTACAAACTATTCTATTACAGCACAGCTGTAATTAAAGCTCTGTCATTCTTTCCACTATAAACCCTACTTTTCATGACTTTATAATTTGGATCATAAAAATGTGTTCTGAGCGAAAGCCTGGCAGAGTAGAGCCTGTGCATGACAACATTTTCTTTTTCCAAGACACTCAGCTCCTTATGGTTTTATGAATAACAAAAAAGTTTGCCAGTTTAACCTAAAATAAGTTACAGAAGAAATAAGCCACATGTCACTTAAGTTCCTTTGTAGTTTGAGGAGGGAAGTTTTACCCACAGAGAGTCCGATGCCACTTCACAATTAAATAACTGAAAAAGAGCCAAAAGCAGAGGCTTACTACAATTTACGTACACTTAACTGTGACCTAGAGCTGGACTCAATCAAATTGAAAATACTCCTTATCTCAACTACACAAGCTTTCAAAAGATACTCTCTTTCTCTGTTTTTCCTTTCAATACCTCTCCTTTGAGGTCATGCTGTCCCACATACAGTGAAAGAGCAATAGTTGCTGACATTCCCTGTGGACTTCTTTTCACTTTCTAGTCGTTGCCTGCCTATCCGCTATGTGACTACCAGCTATAGGCAGTAAGATCAAGTGCTGCCCAAAAAAATGCCACCTTTCTCAAGATAGGTGACATTTTACCTCGGCTTTCTACACAGTTCATCTCTCTCAGCTAGGCTGGGTTTACATCAGAAGAGCAATTCTACACACACCTGATAACACTTGACATTTGGAAATACCCACCAAGTGCTTGAAAATTGCATACAATAATAAAGCACAAAATGCTTGGACTGTATTTTTCATTTTTCTGATAGCTGAAACTAGCAATACAAAAGAAGATCTCACAGAACTTGTCTGTTGTAAATAAGATGTGAGATAAAGAACAGTAAAAGATATGGAACAAAATGGGAAAAGAAAAAGGGAAAGGTCTGGCAGACTTTAAGTATTAAGGCTTTTGTGAATCTGCTCACTGAGGTGAAATAAAATACTTTCACAGCCAGGCTTCTCAAGCCCTGTAAAACACAACAGAAATTAACTCCTAAGTGAAAAAGTATTCGAATCATAGAATCATTTAGGTTGGAAAAGGCCTTTAAGATCGTCGAGTCCAACTGTTAACCCAGCACTGCCAAGACCACCACTAAACAATGTACCTAAGTGCCACATCTACCCATCCATCTTGCTAAAATACTCCTTTAAGCAGCTTCTCATTAAAAAGTCACATTTATAAATAGTTTCTGGCCCAAAACACTTAAATAAACAACAACAAAAAAAAGCCTAAAATAAAACAAGAGAACACACACTCCTAACTTCAATTCAAGTGTGAAACATACCTCCTTTCTCTGTTGAGAGTAGAAAACTCGGAAGCAAGAACACAGCAACCTACCTATCTGTTGAGAAAGTATCTTCATTTTTTCTAGCAAGTAATGACTCTGAATTCAGAAGGATGGGCAGTGAGTCATTAGCTACTGCTTCAATCTTGCCTATACAGATTTGTCACTCACCTCCTGTGACTATTAAGTTCCAGTTCCAGGTTTACCTTGACTACACTTTCACCCATTTCCTTTATGAATTAAGTAGTTTCACATATCTGAACTATATGAGTTTGCAAGGCACAGACATGTTATGTTTTCAGCCGTCTCCCAGTCTGTTTGAATAAGAATGATAAGTTCTTGCTCATCAATGGGTTTGGCCAAGCTTTTGGTTTTGCTGTTGTGCAACACAAACCTGCACAAAGCTGCACTCCTGAACAACAAGGCTATTGAGCTTCTTCAGTGCAGGGAGTGGCCTCCTCCTAAACTTTGTCAGCTGCCTATCTCCAGAGATCGAAGCTGACTCATGTGCTTGACCTGGTCCCCTTCAATTTCAGACTCTTAAATCAAAAATCAACCAACCTTCCCTGCACCTCATAAGACATCTCAGTAGATAATGAGAGATGGTAAATGTCTATTGAGATAAACAACGGTATCTCCACAGTGCTATTCCATCTATGTTCATTCCATCCCATTACAATGCAACCCTCATAGGAAGATGCTAATTTAATAGCGCAAAAAAACCTTCAGCTGTTGTCTGTACAACTTGTACAGAAATCACAGTAGCTTTTTAAACTGCCTATGGTATTTCAATAACACTCCTTTCTGGAACACAAGGCTTTCATGCACAGGAGACAAAGAATTTGCTTCCTATGTTAACTGCAATTATAAGCATCTCCTGAGATGGCCACAAGGGGAATGAACAGGCACTTTCAGAAATTCAAACTTGACAAAAGGCTTTATCATCTGTCCTTAATAGCTAGATATTTGTAACTCAGTGCAGGAAAAGAAGGCAAAAGTGATTTGATTCCCCCCCACCTTCCCCAGTTACCTGTATCCCAAAACCGACAGGCAGCTGTAACTTTTCAACTGTATGGATTTTGAATGCATCTGAATAAATGACTGAGCTACGTCTGTACATACACCTCCCCTAACACATATACCTCAGATGACCAAGTTATGCATTTTGGCCATCACAAACAGGATCCAACTCTGCTCTCAATTTCTACCCCAACTCTCACAAATTTATAACCCCTGAAAATCACATCACATTTGCAAAGCAGGCAAGTATGTACTTTCCCTTATAGGGTTCTCCAGAAGACCATTTTAAAAGTCTCCACAGTAAAAACACAAAGACTCCTCCCCCCATGCATTCTTTTAATTAACTTGTTGTCAAGTATTCCCACCAAGGTAAAGATATTAACATGAGTCAAAAAAAAAATTGTATTAAGGCCTTAAGTCCAGAGGTATACAGTGCAGAACCTGAGCGATCTGGAGATTAAATTCTCCCTTTGCTCTGGGGTATAAATGCATTTCTAATATCCGAAGATGAGGGGCTTCCTTCAAGGAAAATTACTTGACAATTGGCTGTTATCAGCTTTTTTTGTATTTCTAATTTTAACTGATGAACTTGAAACTGCCTGATTTAGAAAAATCAACTACTTTCACCAGTTAAGCAATTTGGACAAGCACATTTATCCTCCTTGGCAACAGATGTTTTAATGCTTTCACGTCACCTAAAAAAAAGAGGATGAAGCAACGATCTTGGCAGTTTCAAGAGCTGCTACATGAGAACTCAGATTTATCACAAAGAGAAATCTTTGTTTAATGACAAGAATATTCAGAAAATCAAAAAGCTTCACTGACCTTCTACATTCATAGCTTCTCTCAGAAGCTGCAACTTCTTCTGTCTCTCTCTTATCCTGTCAAAGGCACTTGATATTGCTGCAGAAGTTGATGTCTCAGGCATATGGCGCATTTGGTCCATTTTCTGTGGTCCGAAGACATCCAGTGCTATGCTCCCATCAGAGTACCTTGCTTCCTTGTTTCTGGTAGAAGTCCGTACTGTAAATGCTTCGCGGTGATAGCTGTGCCCATGAGAGCCTCCAGCATGGTTCCTCTCAGCTGCCTTGTCAGTTGTGCAAAGCAAATCAGTGGAGGAAGCCCATACTTTCCGCTTGGGAGTGACATCTGTATGAAAGTGACCTTTTTTTTCAAACTCACTGGTTTTACATCTATGAGGACAGAAAACATTTTCCTGCCCTGAGCTGTAATCTGTGGAAATGCCCTGGAAAAACTCCTCCTCGCCTTGTGTTCCTCTAATAGACAGAAATCCCATAGATTTGCTAAGTCCTTTGTTAAGTGTGGTCTGTTGAGAGAAGTGAGTTTTGTGTCCTTCAGGTGCATCAACCACCGATGTTTTTCCTGGAATAAGGAGACATTTCATATATGTAATTTTGTACTTAATACAAAAGCATGCAACACAAGTTACTTCTTGTTAAAGTTTATACTGAGCACACATTTTGGCCTTGATTTTGCCATGCAAAACATAGAGATGGCTATTTAAAGGGCTGCTTCAGTCAACAAAGACAGAACAACTACTTCATAGCTGACAGGCATTTTCTTTATTTGTGAAGTGCTCAAGTGAAATTATGGCTTACTATAATTCAACATTTACATAAAAAAAATACATTCACATAGATACTAAAAGTTGTTTTCTCATTAGTTTTATTTTTAAAATAGTCTGGACTATCACCAAAAGTACTGTTTAATGATTAATCTGAAATTAGCCATTGCTCTCATGTCTCACACCCAAAGACACCACCTACAATTTTTAATGACAAGTCTAGGTTTGTTCTACAGATTTACAGATGCCCTGCAGTAGTATCAGTAGTAAGAGAAGACTGACTATAGTTAGGAATTTTAAAAATCCTGGATCTTTCTTTAGTAACTATTTTTAGTAATGACAGTCTCTCCAGATAAAGATTACTCTGAAAACAACAAAACCCAGCAAAGCTTCTAAGATGAAAGTGATTCTCCAAGCCTGTACACTTCATGTTTCATTAATAAATGGATTGACCAATACTAATGAACACTCTCTGTTCTTCCAATCCTTTACAGTGAAATTACTTCCAGAATAAAAGAAACTAATCAAAGGCGGAACAATATAAAAGAAATATGTGCTCTCTGTAGAATACCTTGACAAGAAGTTTTGATGAGCATGTATGTCTCTAAAGTATTACCCCAATTTTACAAAACTAATTACAAACATTGGTAAGTACAATCAAACTTATTATTAACAGATGACCTATGAGTTTACCTTTCATGTTCTTAAGCCTTCCTGAGATCAGAGTAAAAGGATTACAACCATTGTAAGAGGAACATCCCAGAGAACAGCTAGCATCAAAGAATACCCAACTGCTACTTACTTTCTATTAGCAAAAGTTTTTAATGCTTCTGCATTATTAAAGCTGTGAAAAACCAAAGTCTACTGTAGATATCACACAGGCAGTTAATTACTCATAACTCCACCTGACCAAGTACATTGCAAAAATTACTATGAAGTCTAACCTTTTCAATCTACTGCATTAATATGGCAATCCCAACCTCAAAATTATACTCCTGATAAGAAAACCCAACTGAAAATATTCCATAATGGGTTGCCTAAGCAATGTCTGCTCACCCCAGTGGCATCAGTATGGCAT
Source organism: Psittacus erithacus (assembly GCA_009867235.2). Taxonomy (NCBI): domain Eukaryota; kingdom Metazoa; phylum Chordata; class Aves; order Psittaciformes; family Psittacidae; genus Psittacus; species Psittacus erithacus. Next base: position 33,323 of record WYDI02038655.1, on the reverse strand, counting down.
GTGATGCTTTTCTTAGAGCTAGCTTCCTCTCTACTGTGGTATTACCATGTATGTCTTTAAGAAGCAGCAGGCTTGAAGACATCCTCACAAAGGAAAGCAATTGTAAGCTAAGTAAATTACTGCACTGTATCTACTACTCTATAATAGAGCATTATAGAGCAGGCTCTATAATGCTGCCTGCTGCTCTTCCAAAGCTGACTGAAATCAACTGCCTCACTTGTGCAGTAGGCTCCTGATGATATTTATCTACAGTCTATTACCCTTTCAAATTGAGTTTCACAGAACACTAGCAGGCTTATAACTGTACAACACACAAATATATGATTACCAACACACAAATACATGATCATAAAATGATCGGTTCTGAATTGCTTAAAAAAGTGTCTTGTAAGAAATTACACAGCTCCCACATGTTCCAGCCAAGGAGTGAAATTAAACACTTTGCCAATGAGAATGAACTAATCTTCCGAAAGGATCTGACAAATCATTTTATATTTTACAAATAGGGCTTTAATCCTAAACTCAAGCAAACATAATTGTCTTTGTGGTCAGGTAAATCTTATGTTATTATCTTAGTCTGTACATACCTTACAAGGCCAGCAAATTACGTATAATATTCACTCACACAAAAAAGCTTTTTAAAAATAGCTATTCACTGTGAATCTCAGTATCTCTCTAAAGCAGTGGGATGATATCCCATTCTGCAAACACATAATTCACGTTCACATACATGCACATCAAGGACAGACATCCCTAAATAGGATTTTAACTAGTCTTTTGTGAGAGACAAAAACCAAAATATTGCAGTATTTAAAATGGTCACAAAAATGCAAATCCAAAGGAGCTGTGAGAATCCTCCCCAATAATGAGAGCTCCAAGATAATTTCAGGCAGATAAAAAAACCCAAGACAACCTCCTTTACACATTCTTTTCACATGTTTTTTAAAAAGAAAAAAAAATACTACAAATGCAGCAGGCTACAAATTCAGGATTACTTAGCATATCATTGGTCAAGATTCAGAAGAGCATTCCTGCTTCGAAGATCATTTGGATGTCTGTGCATTGTTTAAATGTTACCTTGTTTCAGGATCATATCCGGTGAAAAGAGCCATAATGTACATTAAGTACCAGCGGGTATCCTCATCCTAAGCACACCCAGAGACATAAATAGATGTGTGACATGTTGGTGAGAGCTGCAGTGAAAGAGCCCAGCTGCCAGTAAAAGACAGTGCTAGAAGGGAAGGAGCATCCTCCTCACCAAAGCTGCAGTTTCTATGAACTTGCAGCATTCAGACAGGATGTAATAAATAGAAGCCTCTTCCAGTTAATGAGGAGTCTCAGAAGACATAAGCTCCTTGCCCCAGCATGCAAGAAATGCTTTCTATTCTCCAAGTCATCCACCCACCCGGGGCTTCCTCATGAAGAAAAGTCAATGCTATGAACACTCTCTCATGAGCAGTGAGTGGGAAAATACTCATTGCTACAGCTTTGACACTCATTCGGCTAACTGCATGATGATACAGGAGATGAGCTGTCCCATCAGGAAGCAGTGCAGGAGGCACTGCACTTTCACACTGCTCTTCCACTCTGCTGAATGGAGATGTCTACAGGCATAACTCATATCCACATTGACTTATGCAGCCAGCATGAATTTTTAGCACAGTACCAAAAGGAAACTACAGCTGGTCTTCGTATTCAGTCTTGAGAATGTAAAATCCTCTTGGACATCTTTCATCTTTCTTTTATTACTCTCCCCATTACAAATTCTGCTTTTCACCAGCCTTGGAACTTCTCTCACCTTTGCAAAACCCACTCCTCCTTACACAGTATAATTTTAACAAGCTCCCCTCAAACTGGCTCTCAGTGTCAACAGCAGCTGCTTAAGAATCATCCTCAGAGAAGCTACTGAAGAGACTAGAGGGCAAGAGGTGGCCAGTCTGCTAAAGTTGGGCATCCTCAGAAGACAAATGGAAACAAAGCAGCAATACACAACTTTTAAATCCATACTTCATACCAGCCAAGAATGCATGTTACTCTTGGCACCAGGGAGCAGAGGTCAATGATCAAGGACAAGATTTCTCAGAAGCAACTCAATAACAGATACCAAGGAAAAAATGGGATTAGGCAGCCAGCAATCAGTACAGGCCAATTCTTTTATTTTTAATAATTTAAGTCCGTTACTTAGCACTTTTAATAACTTCAGTAATCCCTCCTTACTTTTTTAAAATACTATTATAAACTTTGTAAGTCACAAAATCAACTGTTAAGGTTTTTTGTTTTGCTCTCCCCTCCCAAACTTCCTCAATGTACTGCCTCAGCATTACTTAGATCAATGATCTTAAATGACAGCAGTAAGTCTCTTTCAGCACAGGGCTCATATGTCTAGCTTTCAGGTGAGGGTACACCTCCAGAATAAAGCAGACTGGAATGATATGCCCTTCTTTAGTACATGTGTTTTCAGTTGAATGGTATATACAAGTCCAAATCCATTAAACTAATACAAAGTTTACCCATCAACTGTTTTTCCTCCAGCTTTTATGGTAAAATGTGTGGGAAAATGAAGGGAAGAACTACCAGCAAAAAAATTATGTTTGAAGAATAAAGATCCAACTAATGATCAAAAGGAACCTGATTGGATAATGGAACTTCTGTACCTTTAAATTAATATGGATGGAAAGACTCACGTTGTGACCTTCCTTTGAAAAATAATGGCTTGTATTTGTAATGGAAACTCTGGAGACCTATCTGAAATATCTTGGCTCCACTAAAGACGTTTAGTATCTCACCTGAGACCACACAAAGTTACTCCATGCTTCAGTTACCCAAGAGAGGATAACAAGAAAGAGAATCCTTCCCTACTCATCAGTGATGGTCACAGAATAAACCATTAGCAATTACGATACTTGTCCTGGGTTCAGCATGTAAGTAACTACATGTAAGTAACTACTTAGAGTATCTAAGTAATTTCAAAAGGTGTGCTTTCCCCTTCCCCCATTAATTCTCTGCTGAACTAAACTTTTCTTCATGAACATGTATCTGGGTTCTTGATTTCACGTATCGCCCTTGGGTGTTTATCCTCTACTTGATGTTACATTAGCGCAATTATTTATAATTGCTGTAAATAATTCAAATGCAATTATTGTAATTGCATGATTCCAAAGTATAATACATAGTGAGGGAATATATGCAATAAAAATAGCAATTAATCACCAAGACTTCACAATGAAATTCCCTTGTGGTGCTAAAATGAACACTTAGTTTTCCATGCACCTTCAACTGGCAGATGTTGCATTTGCTACATGGAACTACTTCCTTCTTCCTATCATGTTTTCAGCTATGAATGCAACTACACCCTCTTTGACACCAGTGTCATTCACAAACAGAGCCATCTTTCACTTGCACTGGCAACAATCTGGCTGGTCTTCTGAGCAAGTGCACTGTTTTCTGGTTCTACCTAAATTCAGCCTGCTGCAATTATTTGTGTACCAGCTTGACCAAACAGGCAATTAATCAAATATTATGTAGGTGCAAACTTAGAGCCACCACATGCTGTATCTGTTTTTACTGAATAAACTCAGTTCAAGATTGTTTTAAGTCTTGGAGGTTGCCCCTTCTTTTGTTCACACAAAACAGACTACTTTTTTCAGCTCCATTTTAGCAAAGCTTATGGATATACATATGTACATGCACACACATAGGGAGGGAGGAACAGCAGCTGGGGGTTCAGGGAAAGATTGCCTGCATTCACATGAAAGCACACACCATCATCGCCAAACTGGAAGGCCTGAAGAAATAAATTATTATACAGGAGTTTAAAAAACATTGCCCACACCATTTTTCTGCACAAAACAGAAAGAAAGAAAAAATCCTTATCCCAAGACAATGTGCTTAGTTTCGCAAATATGAGTGGGTAGCTGATGGAGGAGGTTGGATTGCAAACCCTTTGGGGAAGGGTAAGAGCCAAAGAGAAGACAGCAAAGCCAGATGCGGTCTGTGGGTTGACTGCTAGGACTGGCACCTCCTCCTTTCTTTTACTTTATTAAACTGTTGAGAAAATCCAAGCTTGAAACGGAAGTACTACTAAAACAATGCTTTCTTTGTGAAGGAAAAAATGAACTGGACACAAGGACTGCTGAAAACACTTTAAGCAATGGCCAAGCTATAAATCCTGTAGAACAACTTACATTCCACTTCGGACTGACATGACTCCTCTATAAAAAACCAAAACAGCTTCAGAAACCAGACATCTTGTTCAGAAAAGTGGTGGTGAACCTTGCCAAGGAGCACTTCGTAAATACAGTATTTCACCTCTTCCCTTCCTCAGCACCTCTGCAGAAAAGACAACTGCACCCTTGCTCATTCAGGTTTATGGGCCAATTCTTTGGGTAAATTTCTCAACCAGGTAGGCAAAAGGCTACCCAGCTATTCCCTTCCTTGATTTGTGCACACCCCAGGAGAAGCTCAGTGATACAGCTGCTTTTCTGCACCAAGACAGCATTTGACCTCTCTGGTTTGGCTTCCTCACTGATCTTTGGGTCCACTCCCATTTTGTGTTTAGAGTTCTCAGTTTGTCCTCAGCACCACCGCTTCCAATAATACCAGGCTGGAAGCTGAGTAAAGCAGTAGCAACTACACTTAAAAGCTCTCTACCAACAACAACCACTAGTACTGGTAGATGCAAACAGAAATATCTATTGTAAGAAAAACAGACATGGTTTCTGGAATGTGAAAGAATTAAAGAGGGAGCTTTTTATTTCTGTATTTTTAGACCAAGAAATCTTCATCTGGCTTCCATTTGGTTCTGCTGAACTCTGGAAATTATTCTCCACCTACTCAGTTCTTTTTTTCTAGTACCAAGGAGGCAGGGGAAAGAAAAAAAAAATTACATTTCCAGATGAGAGACTTTTAAGTCAATGGAATTAAGTTTGTGCTGTATTTTTTTGGTAAGTTAAATCTGTGTGCTTGGATTTAGTAAGAAAATGAGTAAGCTGCTTCAGTTTACACATAGAGGTCATCACTATGAACCATTTCTTTATAGACTAAAACCTGCATTTTCACCCAGATCAGGAACTGGAACACAAGTCACAATCATTTCCCTGGATCAAAAGTAAAAAGGCACATTCCCTTTAGTCTTCAGAATTTTTGCTGGGCAGCTACGTTAGTAAGTGGTATTATGAAGAATAATAACAAAACACTAGAATTTCTTGTTAAAATTAAAAGCAACTTAACTTAGCCTTAGCATCTTCTATTCACTTTACAACACATACCATTTTTTGCTGCACCTGACAGAATATTTTTTTCTGTTATTTCCAAATATTTCCTGCTACACACAGGAACCTTAAAGATCACTTAAATTCATTTCAAGCCTTTATTCATGCGGCATATATTCTTTTGGCAGGGACAAAGGTCAGAATTTTGCAGGATACAATTGCAGTACTGTAATATACAAGGTTAACTTATGACAGTCTAACATACTGCACAAGTAGAGTTAAAATCAGAGACCTTAGTGGTAGAAAAGCAAAGCCAAGCCATGTGCTAGTTAGATCTCTTCAAAAGACAAAGTATCTCCAAAGGGCTGTTCTTGATGTTCACAGATCATCAACATAAGTTGGAACTTTGTAAATAAACACATGAGGTGTAGGATTTCAATTACTAGAGGGCTGGGAAGCAGGCTGCCATGTAGTTGTGGAGTTTCCAACTGGGCTTCAAATAGATTGTACAATCTTTTGAAGGGTGAGCATAGTTTGTGGCAAAGAGTAACACACTGTGAATTAATTCTTGCTTTATGTTTTGAGGAGTTGGAAAGTTACTTTATCTTTTGTCATACCAAAATAATTTTATCAAGCAACTTCCACAAATAGTTCTTTAAGTAAAGACTCTTACAGTCTGAAGTGTTTTAAGTATGAAACTTAAATATTTAACACTCATAGGCCAGATGACTCCCACCAGGTTTTACCACTTCTATTTCTGCTGGCTAAGTCAGTTCCTAAATAATGCGTCCCGAGTATGACTTGACTACAGGCAAACATTCTGTAAGATTAATTAGAATAAATTACTTCTGCAGTCAGCCCTGCCATAAAGCTCATTCACCAAGATGGCCACAGAAAGTGAGTAATGAAAGAGACAAAAATTTAATCGGAGAGAATATTAACATGAAGCTATTAATAAATAATTATCTTCAAGACATAAAGATGGGAATGAATAGCTGAGAATATCCAAACTTGGTATGTAAGGAGACCAAAATATCCAGTTTAAACATGTGAAGTGGAAAAATATTTCAAAACATTTTTCCTAAGACAACAATAAAGTCCCAGCAATTATAATTTTGATGACCACAGTATGGAAAACTGATCTTGACATTAATGACTTTCAAAGACTTAAAGCAAAAATCTTAGCATTTTTGAAAGACTACAAATATCCAAGGTATTAGTTGGCTACTCTGCAACTAGTTGCACATCTCTTGCTGAACCATCTCTATATTCATGAACTTAGCATGATTTATCAGCTACCGTAAGGTAGATACTCATAGTAACATTCTGATACTCTTAAGTTCATAATAAATGCCTTCCGTTTATGCTGGCTTTTTCTCCATATGACCACCATTCCATTCACTGAAAATTCTTTTTCAGAATGATTCAACAGAACATAATCTCAGACAAGTCTTCTGTCCTCTCCAGGGAAAACTTCTACTCACTATATTTACTTTCTTAAACATGCTGATAAAATGACTGATAAAATATGTCCTTATGTGTGCCTCCAGTCCCCTGTCCTTGTGTTAAACTGGGCAGTAAATGTCTTCTCAGAGGAAGTTAAACCCAAACATTTATCTGAAAATTGACTGACATAACTTTTAACTTAATAGAAAGATAGTTGGCTCAGAATCATAATCCTGCCTGGCAACTTCCTACCTTTCTAAGCACTTGCCATTTTGCAGTTGGAGTAAGAGATGTGCATTTCAACTCCACACAGCAGCAGAATAGTACAGTGTCAGCAGAGGAAAAAAGGACTCTGTGCTTTCCTTAGTTTGTTTTTTGGTTTGGTTGGGTTTTTTTAAATTTTACATTTCGTATTTTTCTTAAACTTTCATCTGGCCTCTTACTTGTGGCCCCTCAATCAATGAGATTATAACTGGTAAAAGTAGTACTACATTCCACAGCCCACTTTTCCAGAAATCCAAAAGCTGAGTCCCCCAGTGCAACTGGTGTGTGCTGGTACTGACAAAATTTGCACCAGCAAATCAGCATACCATTACAGAAAAAGAAATAACAAAGCATTAAAGTGCCCTGAATCAAATGCCAGCTGTGTCTCCTTAATATCAGACACTCACTAACTTTCAGATATATAACTCAGTATACATAAGTACACTAGTGGAACTGCAAACAGCTAGAGCTGGTTTGGTTCAGAGTGGGGGGGAGTTTGTTTTGCTTTGTTTTGGTATTTTACAGATACTCCACATTCCCTGAGGTCTCAGTGAAGTGGAGATCAAGGCACGCATCCAAGATCAAAATATAGAGAAGATGGTGCTATCAAAGCATACCAGGAAATGGGTTTAATAACAGAAGCAGAATTGGCAAAGGTTTTGGGGAAGCTAAGGGGGTTGTAAACCCTCTAGGGAAAAGGAGAAAAATAACAAGAGCTCCACAGATGATACAGAGAAACTGGGACAGGTTAAGTGAACACAGGACAGGCAGAACATAAAAAACAAAATAAAAGAATGACTGCAATTTATCTTATTTTCTGAAAATAAAGACCCTAACAGAAAACATGAAAAATATTTTCTACTTCTAGGGATAAGGGGAAGAAGCATAACACCAAAGTATCATAAAACCCACACAGTAGCTGAAAAATATTTTTGCTTGTTGACAGTTCATCTTAACAAAAAAAAAAAAAAAAAAGAAAGAAATCAAGTGTTCAAGAGCATCTCATTAATAATTTGTACCTTCAGGAGGAGGCTTGGAGTGATGCAGAGAAAAATAATGTTTGCACCGGAACAGTGATGAACAAACATTCATTACTTGTAGTGCCACACGTTATCTGCAACACCCTGCATGGATGCAATTTCAATCAACTTAAGAGAAACAGCAGTTAGAGGATGAGGACTATTCAGCCAACTTTATAGTTTGAGGGCTATCAATTACACTCATTTCACAAAGATTATTTAAGTAAAGATTGTATTTAATTAGATCTCTTTAGACAATGTTCCCTAAAAAGATAAACTGTTCACAAAAGTGATTTTAACTAAGGTTGCTTAAAACCTCGTGCTGAATTTACTGTGTCAACAGCAGCCGCGTCAAGTGGACTCCTCAGTCTCAGAGGACCCTTAACACTGGTTGTTGTTCCCCGACCCAATGATTTCACAAGCACACACACTGCAGGGAACCTGCTCTGCTTGGCACTTTGGAAATCCTAGGCAGATCAGAAGGCAAACAAGCACACCAACAGTAAGGCAAAGCATTTGGCTCCACAACCCTTCAGAGATTCAGACACTGTATTCTAACTGAACTGTATGGAATCAAAATAAACAGCAACACCTTTGAACCATCTCAGAATCAAAGTCATACACACTAAGCAATTCAAAAAAAGCAAGGATAAGAGGAAAGAATATTCTAGCCATGACATTTATTTCAAGTTGGAGGATACAGTAGAAAAGCAGCAATTAGATAATCTAGTTTATACCCTCTAAGTCAAAAACATAGTCCTCAGAGAAAGTTTCAGACATTACAGGGATGTTACTATCCTAACACTGAGCCAGAAAACCATGGAGATATTGGCTGGAGCTACTACATCCATCTCCAAAATTTAGTAGAACCTCAAACAAAAACTTTTTTGTTAAGATATACTTAAGGCTTTAGGGACAAACATTACTTTGGCGGGGAGAATTACCTGCTAAAAGCTTAAAGTTGTGGGTTAGGAAAAGAAATGCACAAACATTTAAAAAAAGAACTCAAGGACTTTTTAAGAAAATGAAAAGCAAACCAGCAAAAGACTGTTAGTTATATTAGTGAAAACAAAACTAGAAACAGCAAAGAAAAGAATAATCAAGATTGCTAATGCAGCGAGACCAGAGTTTAAAGACAACCTTAAGTCTCCAAAACTTAGCAAATATTCTGACCATTATCAAAACATGCAGTTTATTATAATCATGGAATAAAAAAACAGAACAGATGATGGAAAGAGGGAATGGAAATGTAACCAAATGGTAATGTGCTCAAATAAAGTTATGGGGGGAAAAAAAAAAAAGGCAAGCAATAAGCAAAAGAACAAGGGCATGTAAAAAAACTGTGAATCTGACAGCACCGTAAATTGGGAATAGAGTTACAGAATAAACTAAAAACTTAACAATTAGAACAATAAGGTTCTGGTACAACCCTTATAAAATTGGTGGGAACCAGGGAAAGAATTAATTTTGAGAAAGCTTAGGAGGTTGAGAAAAGAAAGGCATTACATGCTTTACAAACAGAGTCAACTACACCAATTCAGTCCAAAACCCTGTATTCCTGCATATCTTCCTACTGCTACAGAAATATTCAGAAAAAGAAGGAAAAAAGCCAGCAAGAAAACAAAGCCTCTTGAGAAAGCAGTCAGAACAGTGCAGTGGTGCCAGAAAATGAAGAGACAGCTTGTACCATAAACTATTCCTAAGTACATAGTGCTGTGCTGGAAGGGCTGACAACCACGGACATAAGGCTTTTATATCAAAATGTAGCCTAATTTAGGATGCATCTCAAAAGACTAAATAAAGGAAAACCACCAATGCCTTGCCAGACTCGTGTCTAATTTGCAAGTTGTATTGCCGCTAACAGTTCCATAGATAATTTTGGTTTCTGCAATTCACTGCACCTTTGCTTGACACAAAACTGAGAAACAGAGAAGTAACTTAAGCACATCAACAATACAACTTTGTTACAACTTTATGGGTGGTAAACAGCCAGAGAGTTAACATGGGGCAGATGAAAACCCTGTGTCATTAACAGTTACAGTGTTGAGTATTTGTGGGCGATGCTGTATTCTGCCACCAACATATTCCATTTACAGATAAAAATTTTAAGGCAAGAATGGCCTCACTTCATTATCACATCTCACTGCCTTCATTATAACTACTTGAAGTGGTCCCAGCTGATGCCTTATAAAATGCTCCTTCCCAGCTCCTTAATTCTTCCAGAGAAATATGAGACCAGTCTTTGGAAGAATACATACTCTTGTTCAAGAAGCCGAGCACAAAGCTGATGCTCCCACTGACCTTAAACAAGGACATCTAACAAAGTTATGCATCAGCTGTCAGCCTACATGACTCTCTATCCTTCTTCCCCCACAGTGGCAACAGCCACAGTCTGTCTCCTCCCTGTACCTTCCCTTCCCCACTTCACTCCAGTTCCTTCTTTCCTTACTTCCCTGAAGTAACCGTACGACCCTACCTGGTTACTATATCCACCTCACTGTCAAAGCTCAGCAGAACTGTGATGGAAAAAAGAGGTGGTAGATAAAAAGTTCTGCATGCAGAGAAAGAGTCCAGGTCTGCTTGAGAAGCAGAGAAAGAGGCTTGTGCTTCTCTAAACACAGAAAGCAGAGTCCAAAAGAAAGAGGGAACTAAGAAAAGCTGCTTCCTGTTCCTCTAGCTGACCTAACTTCTGCTAAAGATTCCCTTTTCCCAGAAACAGAATTTTTGGCCAAGAGCCTTTAAAACCTGTTCCTACCATCAGGACTGAAGTGGAAAAAGACAAGGTTTTTCTTGAAACAATTATTCTCATGTTACCAACACCAACACTCAGCTAGACACTGAACCATCACAGTTTGGTGAATGTCAGCATGTCCTCCTATATTCAATTTCTTTGGCTGCAAAAATCGACCCAAGCTTGGTCTTCCACAGGGCTGTATTTATTGCCATAACCCTTACTGCAGCAAAGGACTTACCTGTGGGAAGTCCCTTTCCCCTCAGCCTCTCTCGAATAGCTTGGCTCCTGTCTGGCTGCAATTTTCTATCTCCATTACAAGAAAGCTGATCCACCTGCAAAAAAAATCCAGTAACACAAATATTGAAAGATCTCAACAATAAGTGTCCATTATGTAAACACACAATATAAGTCAGTGCCAAACAGTTAAGTTCAGTAGAAGTTCAAATTTTTTCATAAAAACCACATTCATCAGTGAGAAGACCCCAGAGAATTATCTATATTTAAATAATCCATGCATTATTTTTACTACACATTTGGCCTACCTTTTTCCACTATGTGTAATTTAAGTTTGTAAGTGTGTAACTTTAATACATCCCACCCCTACAGCAAACTGAAGAGACAGCAACACTCAAAAACCATGTTCCACAGTTGCAACATGACTGCAGCTTGTGACTGATAAGATGAGCTTTCTATGTAACAGGAAGAACTGTCTTGTACTTGGTAGTTTTAGGCTGATACCTCACACAACTTATTACACACATAAAATCTTCATGCATTTATCAGTAGCCTATTCTTTAGCCCCTCAGGCACATTCCTTTTGTGTGTGAGGCCTAACTATTCCCAGACTTAACTTTTTATTTTCTTAATCACTAGTTCCCTAAAAAAAAAAAAAAAAAAAAATAAATTATTTTTTCCACATGTACAATCATTCAAAGAGCTTATTTGCCACAACAAAGAATCTTTAGTGAGATCTTTTGATATGCTGAGAATTGGCTTAATTTGGACAGTGGCTTAGCTGGGAGGAGGGAAGGAAAAATCAAGCAGGCTTCAATCCATTACAGTTACAATGCAACTCAATTAACATTAAGCAGATGGAATCAGTTGTGCTTTATTGCCCTTTTCAAAGTGTATTAACATGGAAAGTGAAAACATTCAAACAGGGCCTCTCAGCTGTGCTTTACAGAGCACCAACTGATCAGTTACAGAGCTATGATCTCTGTAGCCTTTGATAAGGCCAAGCAAGATTGGAGGCACGCTGATCTTAGAATAGCAAGCTGTACTCTGGTTCTGAAAACTCAATTTTATACACTTTTCTTATTAACTTCAGAATGCCGGCACACATACAGAGCACTAAACATTAAAAACAGCAGGGATGGCTAGCTAAGGTATATGAAAACACAGCAGCACAACTATGTTGTTGTTATTCTGTCAACTCTTGGTTCTATTTGGCTGTTTTGTTCTTGTCTTCTTGTAAAACCAATGCAGCAACATGTTATGAATTAGGTTTAAAAGGTTACTGGCAGAGGAAACCTAGAAGGTTAGCAAAACTTCAGCACTGGATAACTTCCAGTAGTCCTTCTCCTTCATTATCAACATGGTATAGGAGGCAGGAACACAGTTGCTGGATTCAGTACATACATTTGGGACCACTATTGCTGTCTTTGGCAGGTCGGTCTAGATTACTCTGTCACACTAATGTCACACTCCCTCTGAAAGCCTGCAGACAAGAACAAGATGAGGAAAAGCAAAATATTTGCTAAGCAGAAAGGGCCTTTAAGAACTTGGAGACTGACGCCTCACTCTCCATAGTGGCCTTTTCTATAGCTTGTGGCCCGATTAAGGTTTGGATCTTTATTTTAATAGCTTCACTGATTAAGGCCTTGTAGGCCTTTATTTCATTGAATGACAGAGTTGCTTTTCTTGGCAACTACAGAGGACTTCAGATATTACAGAGAGGAGCACTGGACTGACAGACATAACCTCACAGACTAGACAATGCTTTGTGGAGCTCAGGCTCAGCATTATTTCCGGAGCTCTGTCATAATCAGCTGCTGCCAAATATTAGACAAATGCAGGGACTTCTCACCTCATGCAAGTGTTTCCAAACCAGATTTATGAACAACCACCTAACAATTAGATCATAACAATTTATTTTTTTTTTTTACAAGTAAGCGTTAGCAAGTCAAACATTTTTCTTGCAATTACAGTGCTGCCTCTCTAGATGCCAATTTTTACGTTGGCATATCCCCCATGAGATAAAAAAGGGAGTTTCAATGATATAAAGCCAGATAAAATTCAGGACCACCATGGAATATCATTCCAGCAGTAATAAACAGCTCATCATTTCTTCTAATTATAAACAGAACAGAAGGAAAGCAAGTATTGGTCACAGAGCAATCTAACAGTATCAACAATTGCTGGCCTTCCTTTCTACTCAGAGCCTTGAAGTTAACTATTCTGAAGTTATGTTGTAATGGTTTAGGTGAAGGGAGAGGTTGCCTGTCAGGAACAGTAACTTTGCCACATGAGTTCACATAGTTCCTTCTACTTCTGAAAACAGTTTAATGCATTTGTCATCATTAGACAATAACATCCCCCACAATTATCATATCCAAAAGGTTAGCAGAACTGCAAGAGAACTGGCATGCTACCTAAAATGTACCTCTTCCTGTTAATAAACAACTCCCCAAAAATCAAGCATAGCATTAAAAAATAAAATTGACAACAATCATTTCTGAAGCATTTCAAGTAGCAACTATTCTAAGGCTTGCCCCAGAGTTCATCATGGTTTTTGTTCTCCCATTTTTCCCTACTTTACTTTCAATGAAGACAAACAGTTTACAAAATTACCTTCCTCAGAAACAGCAGTCATGAATACATATTCCAGGAGGAACTGTCAAGTGCACAAACTGTTACGGGGGAGAAAAGGAATTCTCTCCTTTGAGCACTCACCCTTATCAAAATTTGCAACATCATAAAACAAGAGGAAGAATGACTGCAGAGTGACTTTGAATTAGCAGCTTCGCTCTCTTCCTGCTTATCTCTATTATTCTTCAAATACTGACAGGGACTTACCCCAGACAGGCTTCCCAGAACCAGCCTGACCAACTGTTTCACGTACGAAAAAGAAGGGGCACAGTTACTGTTCCTTATGTGGGCGCTGCAAGCATCCAGAACAGTCCGTACAGATACACGAGCATAAATGACATCTTCACACATGCCGAGGAGTATGCTGTTGAGATGATCTCCAAGTTTGATAGGCTAGTGACAAACAAACACAAGAGAGATAGGAGAACTGGTTTTATCAGTGACTTGTGGTATACACAGAGACAAAAGACATTCAGCACAGTAAAATGACTATTTATGAGACTTACTGCCTATGTCATCTGAATGCCAGTTTGAAAGTCAACATCTAGGTGGCAAAAAAATAGCAGTTGTAGATCAGGATAGGCATTCATCATGTAGATTAGATTCCTACTCTACAACAAACTGGCTAAAACCAGCTGCCTGATCTGTAAGTTCAGGTCACTAACACTTCCCTTTCTCAAGGACTTAATGACTGGCAGAAAGGTTCAGAGGAAGTTTTCTCTGCTGTTTTTGAACATTCTGCAATTTTGTAACCGTCTCTGCTAATTTTCTACAGTTCCTCACCTCACCAATAGTTTGCAGCAGCTGTGTTAGCATTTCCAAAGTGCAGTGACATCATCAAACAATACCAATCAAAAAAATAAGGAATAAACCAGCAAAGCCGCTAGTTAAGGAAGCAAAGCTTCACAGTTGCAAGATAACACCCATACAGTTAAGAACCATCTAGAATTAATTCTCTTCTACCCATTCAGCTAATCCAGCACACTGTATGTGGAATATCACTCCTCAGGGTATGCAATAATGAGCAATAACACTTGTTCCCAGATGCCGCAGGCACTTGAGACTTGAACTTTCTGATCTGCAACTCTCCCAAAGTGGGTGGTTACCCACAAAGTACAAGCATTGTTGTGCTTTTTGCATCACAGAGCACTTCAAACCATTACAATCTGCCAATATTCCCTGTATTAGTACTCTTAAGCATTACCATAAAAAAAAAAAAAAAAGAAAATAAAGAAGAGGGTTCTGGATGATTGTTCAATTAACACAGGCTTTTCCCATCTCTCTGTTTAGCACTTTTACCTAGTCGTAAAAATCACTCCTGTATTCAACCACACTCCCAGCAGAGAAGCAGCTCATTACCCAACACAGGCAGACAAATATGGGAAAAAACCCTTAAAGACAGGAAAATCTGAATGTGCAATTTAACAGTTAAAAGTAATGCCATATGTAGACTGTCCTTTTGCCCCCACTAAAGCCACTGGACAGAGGTAGCACATGAGACATCCCAAAGGTAAATTCTAGACTTCTACTCTCTCTTTCTTTCCAGGCATACCTCATCTCACTGTCTTTGGAAAAATATTGTTATATCAAAAGGCAGAATACTCCTTCCCACTGCATTACTCTGAAATTGTTGCTCCAACCTGACACAAAAGGAAGAAACAAAGAAAAGGCTGACTAAAATTCATGCCAACTTTCTGCTCAACACCTACCTTTACCTACCTTTAGTCACTCTCTCACTACGGCTGAATAGTGCTCCTTTCATCTCCTACAAGATGGGAGAGCAAAGAAAGGGCATAGCTGTCTGAGAAAATATTAGGGCTTTTAGGACAGGCATTGTAGGCACTGCAAATAAGTACCCTTAAAACAGTCATCGCTTCAATTGTTCTGACTTTTGCATTTGAGCAGCTACTTTCAAATCAGTATAACTGAGAACCCAAACTAGCACTAGGAACTGAACACTTATATTGCCAAAAAGCCTTTCAAAAGTTTCTTCCTTACCCTTACACATAACACCAACTAGTGGGACTGAACTCAAATATGAAACAGAAGCAGCTCCTTGAGCTGCACAATGCTCTGCCAAATCCCACAACTGCAAATCCATCATGAAACACTTTTTTGGATGCATTTCATCTCATGTTCGCTCTTCTGCATATTGACTTCTGAATGTTTATTTGGGGGCAGGGAAGGAGAACCAAGGAAGATGATGAATCACATCATCTTCAGTCAGTTTTGTAAAGACAGCCTAGGAGTTCTTCTGGGTGTGTGAAATAACCCCATTGAGTAATAACATTCAGCTCTAAGCAGACTGCAACTGGGTTAGCATTGACTGACAAGTCAATACCAAGAGTCTACTCCCTCTTCCAAACAATTCATACCCCTTCTTGGCCGTTGTGTAACATAAGTATCTGAATGTGCCAAGCCCAGACTCACAGAAACAGCAGCATAGAGAACAAGTTGCTTTATTATTAGCAAAGTGACAATGTTATTTAAATATTTGTTTTTATATAAGCGTAAACCAAAACAAATATTTTTCTCCTTTGTCAGCAGCTTCAACTGTTGTCTTTTACCCTGTGACACTACAGGATAGACTAGCCCAGATATATCTTCATGGAAATCAACAGAAAGGTAGTATCAGCACCTCCCTTCTGCAAGATACCACCACCCTCACACATTCCACAGGAAAAAGTTCCAAGTGCAAGAAAGAAATCTTCCTCTTCAGTGTCTCACTATGACACCCAACATGTTAACTCATATGCATATTCAGTCAAACTATCAAGTCTGAAGTTGCAATATTAAAAAAAAAAAAAAGAAAGCTAAACTTACCTGACTTTGAGGAACTTCATGGTCAGCTCCCCAGAAGAGTGCCATACCGAGAGAATAAATATGGACCTGTTATGAGGCACAAGACATCAACTCATTGAACAGGACAGGAAATGCAAAGCAGAGCTTTAAAACAGAACAATCAACAGCATCATTTTGCCTACATTTAGTCTTGGTATTTAAGCTCACTTGTCTTTCAAACTTTTTTTCTCCTTTGCCTACTGCTGTGAAGTAAATGCACTGCACCTAATCGGTGCCTCTGTCTTCTCTGTTCAGTTTTAAGCTTTCATCTCACTTTGAAGCCAAAAGCACATGTAATTCCTTTTATCAGCCTGGTGTGGGGTACACACTCTATTGTTTTGTCCAAAGGTCCTTAAATTTTAATCTAAATGCAAGGCAGACCTTAGCAGGAATCAAACAGCAGGCTACTACTGTCAAGAGATCCTCAAGACTGCGATCAAAGGAAAAAAAGGAATGAACATAAAAGCATCAACATATAAGGCAGTCACCATAACCTATTATTGGCGCTTTAAGATAAATTAATCATTACATGTATAATTAATGATTAATATCAGCATTAATGACATTAATAGAGCTTTAACATAATTAGCTCATCAGGACAGGGAATAAAACCTTTAAATACTGCAGAATTGAGAGCACAAACACATACTGCCAATGTAGGTGACTGTGAAAACCGAACAGGTAAGCAAGTGCAGAAAAAAAGCAGTTCTTCTGTACTGTGTAAGTAACATACACTAGTGATGATTCTTTCTACCAAGTTATTAGTAATATTTGTACTACTTAAATTTGTGCTACTTAAAGCAACAAGCTTATTAGGTAATTGTGCAGGTGATGAACAACAATTACAGGGACAGCAATAAATTAAAAGCAATTTGCCAAAGTCAGCCTCTTTGCTAACTAAAAGAAAAGCATCTAACTTAAGTCCTACAAAAATATATTGACAAGATCTGTCCAGACTTGGGTACTTCATATAGGGATTTAAAAAAATTAAGTGTAAATTGAGTATACGAATGTAATGGATGGTCTCAACAGAACTTACAAAATTAGAAAAATAATTTTCTTTTTCTCATACTATAATACATAGTTGTTAAAAACCACACATCTACATAGCTTAAGGTCCTACAAGAGAATTCATCTTTGTACTGAGAAGTCTCTTAGCCTACTCAAGACAACAAAATATATTCTCAAAGACTCAGAAAAAGGATGATGCATAAATATTTTCCATTTCAGACCACCCCATTTGAAAGACATTATACCATTACTCCACCGCACCAGGAATTAACCCCAAAACACAAGTAAGATGTATTTTCGTATTTCTGTTGTAAAACAGAAAAAAGTTTCCTTTTTATGTATTTAGAAGAGCAGCACAGCTTTGTAACAGGGTAAGGAAGTGGTTACTAAATACACTGAGAAGCAACATATATTAAAGTTGCACTAGTAAATTCAACTAGTAAATTCAAATCTATTCATATAAAATTGGAATTCAATGTACTTTGAGAAGCACTTCAGTCCTAAACTTCTGCCACTTAAATCTTGTCAGATGGTCTCTGTCTAGCATAGCATATGAGTTAGTGCAGGACAGAAAGGTTTCCATCAGCATAAGGCAGTGATATACCAGATACTGCTGACACACGGTTACTCACCAGTACAGTCCAGTCCAGTTGACTGAAAAACACTGAAACACAGCTGTATGCTAGACACAAAAATGTAGCCAGCACTGTGTACCTAACAAGGGCTCACCCATCCTTCAACCTCCTCTCCCAGAAAGAAAGCACTGGCCAAAGTAGGGTCTCTCTATTCCATACAAAGAACAGAACAGGACAGAAGTCACAGACACTGCAACTCAAGGGTTCTCAGTTAATACCATCACCCCATTCAATCAGAAACATTATCTTTTAAATACTGAGAAAATTGTTCCGTACCTGGTTGTGAAAAAAATCCAACACAACAATAAATTAACAACAAACAACATCCCTCCAAAAAAAGAAAAAAAAGCCTCCCAACTCCTCCTGTCACCCAGAAATGCAAGAAAAGCAATTAAAAAAGTCTGTTATTAAAATTATTTATTCTTATCAGAGAATGGGTAATGGTCCTAAGTTTGCTGGTATTCAAGAAGCATTTGGACAATGCTCTTAAATGTGTTTAATTTTTTGATTGCTCTCTGTGGAGTTTGGAGTTGGACTCTATGATCCTCATGGGTCCCTTTCAATTCAGGATATTCTGTCATTCTATGATTCTAAGCTTCAACATAATCGAAGGTGTTTTCCACAACCAAGAAGTGCATCATCCTCAACAAAAATTTTACCATACAACCCTGCAAATCAGATCTCTAAACTAAAACATGCTACCTGTAAACAGCTTTCAAAACAAAAGCATCTCTTGAAAAATTCTAGCTCATTTTTCTATTTTGATACTTTTAATATTTTCCACAGAATATCAAACATCAAATTAATTTCCAAAATTAATCATAGAATGAATGAGACTGGAAAAGACCTTTAAGATCCACCAAGCCCAACTTTTACCCCTGGAATGCCAAGCCCACCACTAAACCATGTCACTTAAGGCCTCGTCTACACAGCTTAAGAATGCTTCCAGGGACAGCAATCCCATTACTTCCCTGGGCAGCCTGTTCCAATACCTGACTACCCATTTGGTTAAGACATTTTTCCTTAGATCCAACCTAAACCTCCCCTAGCACAGCCTGAGGCTGTTTCCTCTTGTCCTACCTCTTGTCTTTCACTATAATTTTGTGTATAGTTTGTTTACTTTATTTCCAATAAGCTTGCAGCTACCTCAGACTATTTTGTATTCAAATTGACTGAATTGACAAATTGAAAGGGCATTCATTGACTATAACTTTAATAATATTTGAATACATTGTTACTTTGTGTTAGCAAGTAAAGTCACAACTTCAAAAGACAAATGCAACCCTGTCACTGCGTTACAAAGTCTTAAGAAACAAGACATTTTTTGGCCTTCAGCAGCTTGCAGACATGGTCTGATTTTAGAATAACAATCAAAAAGGAAAACAAAATTTCCAGTAAATGAGTTCAGTGAACTACAGCAAGTTGTGACAGGAAAAAGTTAAAAATCACCACAGTCAGCATGTGTGAAGCAAGATACAAGAAAGAAGCAGCCAACAGACCAAGACAAATAACCAGTGTACCATCCAACACACAGTTTAATACAAATGTAAAGGGAAACAGTCAAAAACCCCCTATGCATACATAAGCTGTTCACTAGCCCTACTAACTTCAACTAATCAAGCCCTAATATGACAGAAGTTTTTGTACAAAGCTATGTTTCAGGTAGCTGTCTACTTACATATAAGCAAGGAAGAAAATAAACCCAAAAGGACTGATATGTTTGAGGCATTTTGCACAGATGTATTACACAGCGTAGTTCCCAACCAGGGGATTATAGACCAGTGTTACAGATGCTCTGGCCTTTTTCCTGATGCATTATCAGGGATTATTTTTATATGCACTGGTATATAGCATGGCCATCATGAAAAGAGTTCAGTTCTTAATGGTACATTCATAAGAATACAACTGGAGGGTCACATATGAGCAAATACAGGATGAGTAATTCTAAGATCCTATCTTGAGATTATCTTCACTGCACCCAGACATGACTACCACACTGGGAGAACAGCTGTGTGATTTTCCACAAGGCTTTAAACCAATAACAAGAATGGTAGTAGCAAGTTTTCTTCAAATGTATTTGTACCATCCCAGGCTATCAGAACAGTTAATTTCCTTCACCAGTACGTGCAAAACACACACAGAAAATCAAGTAGAGTTCAAACATAACACAGGTTAATTCATCTCAAGCCCAAAGCCTGAAGCTTCAGCCTAATGCTAAAGCTGAATACCACGAGCCAAAGGGTTTTATTTAGTTTATACATGACTGCACAGTAATTTGCTTATGTAAAGCCAAAGCTTGTCTATTTCCACATCCAATTGTTTCCTAAAGAAAACAGCAACACAGTTGCTGCAGTCTAGAGTCTCAATTTTGTCACCAGCTCCCAGCAAGCAAGGTTATACTGTCATCAAGAAATTAAGTCACACAGCCACAATCAGCGAGGATCAATCAGTGCTGCCTATGTGCAGAACGCCAGTATTTGGTCACTGCCTATTGATATGCCCTGTGCAGGAGTTTACAGGCCACAGTGGCCCCTCTGACTATTTCCTGCCTAAACATTAAGACAAAGAAATATCAGAGCATGGCTTTTAATCGTAACAGTTCTCTGTTTATTTCAAAAAGAAAAAAGTAACATACTGAATTAATACTGGCACAGAACAAAGAATGTAATCGGCTCTAATGAAGGTCACAACAATGTGAGTTCAAAACTGTTTCCTGGCACTTTAAAGGCCTGTTTTGTATATTAACTTCAAAGTTGGTACTAGAGATAACACTGTGGTCTTCAACCCTGCTGTCTCTTGAAAGATGATAAACAATTCCAACAGTATGACTACAAAGTTTGGCAGCTGCAACCTACATAACTGATCCAGAATTTGCATTGATGTCAATGTTATTTTTATTTCTCTATTAAAATTTTCAACAGAGGTTGCTAATTGCTTATAGTTTTGTCATAGATAAAATTATATACATATTTTATTATATCATTAACTTATTGCAGGGCAAGAGAGATGTCTGAAGGGATTGCAAGTAAGTGAGAGAACAGTGATTTTTGGTAGGTGTTTGGTGATACAGTCCAAAAGAAAACTGTCTATATACAAGGTTTAGAAGAAAAAAAGCTGCACAAAAAAATCAACACAAAACCCCCCCATGTTTCAATAGTCCTTGCGCACACAACAGCAATTAATGCCAATCCCAGTTTCCTCTGGAGCAAAGAGTATGTTGCTGTTCTTCCCAAGTGCCAAATGTCATAATTGTTCCCAGATTACAACAGTGGTTGTGGCTAGCTTCCTTCCCTAAGGATTATCGATCCAGAGAAGCCAAAGAGATGGAAATAGGGCTCAGTTTCCTTCTTACTCCCACACATTAACTATCTTTGACAAGGCCAAGGGAATGTTTTTCTGGGGAAAGCATTATCATTTGCAACAAATTATTGTTAGGAAAACATTTGAGAAGCTAGTCATTTTGACTGGGTATATCAATGACCTGGAGAAGATCACACATACAAACCTTACCTGCCTCAACATCTAACCTTGGGGAAGAGTTAAAAAGGAAGGTGGAAAGGAGCTAGTTTGCACACAACTGAGGAACACTTAGGTTAATTAAAATAAACTGTTTCTTCCAAGATCAGTGTAGGAACACCCATTTTTTCAAGCCCTGGACTGTGCTTGAGAAATTCCCCTGCTTATCTCTCAGATGAATTTTGTCAAAAATATTTAAAAAATTTAAACAAATGGTATTGCTGTAATTTTTTTAGAAAAAGAAGGCAAACTGCTGCTTACTAACTGATGGTCGGTTATTCTGTGCAGCTGTTGCCCAGCTATGGCCGTCAGTAGCACATGTGACAGGGCCCTACACACAGACACTGCTTAAGTGCATATAATTACAATCACTATCCCACTTCTGTAGAAAGAGCAGGAGGATCCCTGTTCCTCTCACAAAAGAAATCTAGAACTACACATACAAATCAAAAAACACAGGGAGCTAAAAAAGACAGTTTAAAGCTACTTTGTGAAGGGATCAACAGCAATAGACAAATCCTGTCTGCCAAGGAAGAGGTACTCTACCTTTTCAACATCTGACAAAGATGACAGAGAATGGTTCTGCAGAACCTCTGGTGCTGTAAATGCTCGCAGGTCTTGTTGGGAGACATTTTCATCTGTAAATGATACACTACCAGATGGGAGCAACAGGAGAGACCATGGAGAAATGATGAATCCCAGAGCAGTAGGATCAGCTGTATGGGAAAGGAAAAAACAAACAAATGAAATTAAAGCAACATTCTTTGATGTCCTTGCTTGATGTTATTTTATTTGCTCAAAGGCACGTTTAATAACAAGTCTACAGATTATTAATCTAATAGATTCATGCTTCCTTTTCCACTTGTGGTGCTTCATAACCACAGCAGCCACCTCAATTTTAATCACACTCAGGAGTAACACCTATCTTTGTTGACTATTCTTTGCTATTGTCATACCAGCAAGCTGCTACAATACTCACAAGCACTCCTGTCCTCAGGCTGTTTCATTTATGCTACAGGTAACATATAAAATGATCACATTTCCTACTGTAAATGTCATTAAGGCTAACTCCATTCCTACTGTAGGAAGTAACTGCTTTACTAATGCATCACTGCTGCAACAGTAATGATCTGAACAGAGAAGGCAAAGTTAGTAGAGAAGGAAATTCTTATTAGAGTAGCTGACAGAAGTAGACAAAAAAAAGGAAAGTTCTGGGGCACAGAAGTATTTTTTTGCCCCAAAGAAAAAAAAAATATTTCAAAAGGAAGGAATAAAAAAATAATTCTAGGCAGCAGTGAAAGTGGGCAAAGAATAAAACTAAAACCTTACTAAGATTGCCCACTCAAATCCTGCGTGTAACACTTGAAAACAGCAAAACTAGCACTGAAATCAGCCAGCCAAAAGTGACAGAAAATTTCCTACACTGCAAATACACAATCTGCCAGCTGTGTTTTTCATGTCTGACAACACTGTTGTCAAGCTTCTGGCCACAGACCTCCTAAAAGAAATAAAATAAGGGTAGGAGGGGAGGAAGGAAGAAACACAGGCCACATGCACAGGGGAAAGTATTAAACCCAAAAACCTACCTTGAAAGTAAAAGTTAACTAAGGCAGGAAAAAGAGAGACCATTTCCTTGAGTAAAAATATTTTTTTCTTACACCTCAAATAGTAAATCAGATCAGTTTCACTGAAGGAGGCATAAGCTTTTGTCTAAGTAGAAATAGACGTTAACTGTTAATTTTCTACAGGCAAAGAGGCAGTTGGTCTGTTTTCTGCTACAGGATATATCGAAGACTTGAGGAAACACACATTGAAAGGATAAGTATTTCTTTTTCCTCTACATAGTAAGCAACAATAACAGAATAATAATTTCTTCTTTCAACTTCACCACTAACAAAATTTTCTACTCTCCTATCAGCTCAAGATGTTCCTACGGTGCTGGTTCCTAGCTTGTTCAATTATCTTGTAATCTAGAATATTTCTAATCTCCTACGAAATGTATTAAATTACTGCTTGCAGGTATCAGATGTTAAAGGATCTACCAAGTAAGTCCTTCAGCTTCTCAACTTCCCTTCTTCCAAAAGAAGCTAAGAAATTGCTTTTAAGTTTTCTACATTCTGTGATGCCAAAGCAAAACTATATTAATAATTCGTTAGTACAATTATGTAGAAAAACATTCCCAACTTGCAGATCCTGAAGCTCTGAAAGTTTCTCCTCCTACCAATATGTGCAAGAGAAATCTTTCAGTAGAGAACCCAGTAATTAATTTTTCAGTCTAAGACTAACATAACACAATTTTCTGAATATACCTGGAATTGCTACGCAGAATTTTGTTTAAAAAAAGAAAAGAGACTATGGAGAGCAACAAACATTCTAGAAATGGAAACATTCTACAGAGTCTATTCAAGTAGCTATTGCAAGTTGTTTAATCACCTGAGAACCAAAGGAGTTTGTTATAGTTTTTCTAATGGATTTTAAAATGCCAGTGTGTTTTGCAGAAAGCCAGTATGACAAGCTTAGGATTCACAGTACAGAACTGGTTTCCCTCTGCTCTGCTTTTTACGATACACAAGAGAGGCTCAGTCTTCTTGACTTGGGGAAATGTGTTTCATTGATCTGGTTTTCTCCCACTGATGGATGGTATCTCTGATCATGTAGGGTAAACCAATTTAAGCTCTCACAAAGAACTGCTGAGCTCCCCATGGAAACCAGAGTTCTTGGTCACACATGTATATATTTTAAAAAGCCCAATCCCCCAAAATTACCCTAAAAATACCAAATACACAAAACCATACACAGCAGTATCTCTATTATACACAGAAGACAAGATCTAAGGGGTTTTTTTTCTATTCTATTTCAGTAAGCAAAATTGAAAGACATGTTAGATGAACCTATGGATGTTAATATAAGCTAAACTGAATAAAACATGGTTCAACAAACAAGTTGTACAAGTTTCTTTATGCTTCTAGACCTCCACCAGTGTGACTTCAAATACTTCCAATTATTGAAGTTATCAAAGTGGTTGGATATTATTTTTTTATAAATGTGCTAACATCATATAGATTTGGTCAAGAAAAGAAACTCTGAATTTCATGATGACATTAATTACCAACCCGTACACTGCAGTACACATTTTCCCTCTTCCCCACAGCAATCCAATCGACTCTTAGCTACAAAAAGACTTAAGTCTGGAATCACTCTCTTTAATGGCCATGACAAAAATATCTGCTTGATACAGCGGTAAAAATAATCGATCACGTCCAAGGTCATGGTGTCACCAGGAAGTGTAGCAAGACACCTGGCATGAAGCAAATGACACTACCTCTACAGACACCTTCTCTTAGTTTAGCCAACTTCAAAACCAGAGAGTTTAGAAATCTTGTCGTGTGAAATACCTATCAAATATGTAAATAAAAATAAGATGAGCTGATAAAAACTCCTCCAGCAAGACCTTTAAACAGAACATATGGTGAAAGTAGTGAAAATTGACATCAACTGAATTAAATTTTAATTAAGAATGAAAACAGCATTATCAGTTCCTCCCATCCTCAAGAGATTCCATTTTGCATTATATCTCTAACCCCACTTCCTCAACCAAAACAGAACAACTACTGCTCACTTTTGTGGCAATAAGTTCAGACACCAAACAAAAGAAACGTGAAGATGGAAAGACTGTTCCTATTATACGTGCATAAGAAAATACTACATTACATAGCAAAGCATTTTCAGAAAGATCACCTTAATTGGCCATCAACTTCCAAAAATAACCCTGTTGATAACTAGTGAATTATTTACTAGCTCTGTGTTTACAGATCATTGACATAAAAAATTAAATATTTTGAATTATAAGATATCTGCTTAAATGCCCCCTATCAAGAACCTTCAAGAAATGTGGAGGGTTTATCATTAAGTTAATGTTTTATATGACAAAGACTTTAAATACATATGAACTTTTCATATTCTGAAACATGCTACAGGAACAATGAGACTGAAACGCAATTTAGTTTTAAGAACCCTACACATTTACCTGATATCTTACCAATGTTAATTTAAACAAACTTTGGAACACACATTTGCCCCCTGCAGATATAGAGGCTGAATTTATTTATACACATACAGTATTTCTGTCCACAATCCTCATGATCTGAAGCCATGTACAATGGATATGTTTAATTATAAGTTTAGAAAAACGGCTGATTTTGCCAAGCTCATTTTGTTGACATTTTCTTAGCTTCCTCTTCTAGTAGCTTTTAACTAATATAACAGATCATACTGCCTACATCACAACTTGGGGAATCTGATCTACTGTTACAAAGGATGACAATAAAGTAACTCGTTTTCTGTTTCCCTCCTTAAAGCATGCATCACAAACCAAAATAACAGTTTCAAAGCTCCTACTATGCAGATTTAACCTAAGAAAAGAAAGTATCAAAGATGCAATGCACCAAATAGCCAGAGACCATAAGGTAACAACAGAAACTAGTTTTCAGTCGTAATTATCATGTCATCTTCTGTTCAGGCTTTCAGAAGAATTTACAAGAGCAGTAAGGGAAATGTATTGGGGGAAACAATAAAAACAAAAAAACCAACCAACCAACCAAAACAAAACAAAAGAGATTAAAGCACTGGAATTCAGGATACGGCTCCTGGCCAGTATTCTATACCATAGGTTTTGAACGGCGCTAGTGCTGCCAGCCTTCCGAGTTCACTCCAGAACTATGCAACTTGGTAACAAAACACTTGCAAGAGCAGTTTTATCAAGCAGTGCCAAGACAGAGATAATGTGTTCTTACTTAAAGTGAGACAGTGAACTAGTTTTGAATGCAATAAAAACTGAAATAATCATGAGCTACATCTACCAACCAAATAAAAGACTTATGAAACAGTCTTTTACATGATTTAATAGGATACAAGTAGCTGAAGATGAAAAAAAAAAAAAAAAAAAGCCCACTACATTATAAGAGACAGTAAGTTCAGGCAGAAACCTAAAATGGATCCATTTTACAATACTGCTAGCAGGTAATTTTGAATTCCTAGACTATGTAGAAACACAATTCAAGTTACTGGTAAAGGGGAAAAAACAATCATTTAATAGCTGACAGAAAGGAGTGGCTGGGAAGTGAGGTGGATTTCTCCCCCCCCCAATTGTGTTTTCTCTCTTCTCAATTGAAATTGGCATTTCCCTGTGCATCTCAACTAGGTCTGCAGCTACTTGAGACCCACCACTAGTGCCCATCAACACATTTCACACTCTGCCTTCCTTTGCTTCATTATACTTACCCAAGCTAAGCAGCTACAATGCTATGACTGTCAACAAGATATGCAGGTCCCCCCCCAAAACACAACTGTCCTTCATATCCACTTTCAGATGTTAACACTTTTCTTTACATAAATAATTCCTCATATACAAATTTGAAAGACAGTCAATTTGTAAAGCGTCTCTTTCTTTGCTCAACCTACTTTTTTATTAACAGACTTTTTTCCTGTTCTCTTCCCCGCCCCCACCTTTAAACACACCTTGAAATATAAGGTCCAGCTATTTTCAGAATCCACAACACACGCTTTAGCATTAGGAGTGGCCTAAGCATCAAATGAAGTCTTTATCACTTTCAATTTTGATAAAACTTTTCCAGTCAAACCTACCAAATGAGAGGGACGCCTGGCTTGTAATTTGCAGCAGCAGAGAGCACACTTACATGCTCACATTTGAGATACTTAACTTCAAAAACCTGTTCCTTTGACCTCACGGAGTACTGAGTACACGATACAGCATGTCTAAAACAGCTGATACACCCTCTCAACAACAAAATAGTTACTGCAGATAATTAAACAGATGTAAGAGAAGGGCAGGTCTAGTATCGGCCTTTTCAAATCTCCAGATTAATCTCAACATCACTAGTCCAATTGATGTCAGATCTGCAACCAAGTGCTAGATTGTCTTTCTCCACGATTTAACAGCTTACAATATGCTGACAAGACAGCTACCAGAGTTGATCTTCTAAATCAGTGATAAGCAGCTGGGCATTTCAAGCTAATCTTTCATTGCTTGTAATAACTGAAATCAGTTTGTAAAGTATTTTTGAAGAGTTCAACACCTGTTAGAATTGTAAATACAAACAGGCAAAAAATTGTGCCCATTTCTGTACCAGTCACTGAATGAAACATGGTATGGTATGTGATTAACCAGGTAAGACATGGATTTTCATTATGTGCTTCATTTACTCACTGCTGGATAAGAAAATACACTCACTGGAAGACATGCAGTATTTTATTAATCAAGAAGTCATTAAATCTGTAATAGAAGCTTGGGTTTGGGCATTTTTGCCAGTTCTCCTGAAACTAGTTGAAGTAGCAAATTAATTGAAGAATGTGTTCTCAGTTGATGAGAGTAGCAGGCAAGGATTCTCCACTTCAAATAGACTGGCAAAACTCTTTCAAGATTAAATAAATAAATAAAAGGCTACTTGGGCTGGTATTTCCTTTAAGGGTGTGTGGCTGCAATGCTGGTGCAGGAGACTGGCAACAAACAGCAATTTATGAGTTGATAGTTTCTATGTCCTTTTTATCCCTTTCATTTCAAAACAGTTGGACAACAGACTGTTGAACAATATGCCTTATTTTATTTTTTTTAAAGAAATTTAATATAGAAAACACTCAAACCTTACATTTTGTTACAGAACATGTTCACAGACTGCAGCACTACACAGTGAGGAAAAGCATCTATAAGAATAGTCAAAGCCAAATATGCTATGGACTTGCAGGAGCTAAAAGCTTGCCTCACTGATCTCTGCCAAGGAGCAATAGGTCAGTTCTGAAAAATTTTGGAAACCTATCCTCTGCCACAGAAGAGTTCTTCCATGCTGTATGTTAGGTCTGAAATCTGACCAAGGAAAACAGACTTCTCTAGGACACCTATTTGCTACAATTTCTCCACAAATAAAGTGCAAAATTGAGTCAGACAAGCCTACAGGAACCTCTGCATCTCAACAATGCATCTTTACAAGCCAGCACAGAAACTGATATTCAAGATGACCAAAAAAGTTTCTAGATTGTTTCCTTTGCGAAATAATATAATAAAAAAATAAATAATGATAAAAAAAATAATAAAATAAAATAAAAGCATAAAATAAAATAATAAAGCAAAATAAAAAATAAAAAAAGTAAAAAAATCTTCATTAAAGACATCTGGTTACTCTAATCTTGCTGGGAGCAATTATATTGCCTTTGTCAGCCTTAGCTATACAGTAATCCTCTTTCATTTGGTGTCTCCTGAAGTGCATTTTACCACAGGGCTATATCCCAGGTTAATTAACAGCACGAAACTAAAAATAGTTTGCTGAAATAACAGAAAAACAACTCAATAAAACAGCTTCACCTCCAAGAAGAGAGAGATTCTTCTGGCACTGATTTTACATGAATTTGTATTTTGTTCTTAACTGATAGGAAGGCAAGACCAGAAGCTTCTGCCACCTTAGCCAGTCTTCACTGACAAACACTGCCCTACATTAAAAGGGCATACCAGAAGTCCTAGGGCAGATCTCCAGCTTGTGCTCTCATCTTTCAGTACGTGTCTCTCTGAAGGAAGGCTGTGTTTTCATTATCAACACCTGCATGCAGCTTCCAGAGTGACTACGATAACTCTTCTACACTGCTCTCATGTCGAGAAAGGGTCAGCTCTTATTTTCAGTGGAGACTTCATTCTCGAAAGGAATTGAGACCTAGGACAATATCTTAAGTGGTTTCGCTCTATATACTTGTGATCTTTCAGGCAGATTTCAAGATGGAGCTCAGTGTGTTGATTCTTGTAAAGTGTATAAGAGTAAAGCTCTAATCATTCAAGATCTCTCTTAGTCAAGGTCTTGCTTGGTCTCAACAACCTGTCCTCTTTAAGAAAAAACAAACAAACAAAAATCATTCCTCTGATTCTCTCTGAGATGAGAAAGACAGAGGAAATAAGATACCAGCTTTCCCTTTCTTGCAATACAAGAAACAGAGAGACAGGACAGTCAAACTGCAACAATAAACTCAGCATTCCTAATGAAGAACACTCCTTACACACATGGGCTGTGAGCTCGCTGGTAAAGGAGAAAAGAGAAATTTGTTTATGATATCAAAACTACCCATAATTTGCTGCCAAAAAAATACTTCAGAGAACCTGATATAATTTCCTATTTATAATGCTAAGTCAAGCTTGATCAGAAATTAAATGCTGTGCGATAGTTTCTGCTCACATCTCCCTTTGGAATCTTTATGAAGTATCCAACAGAGAACACTTTCAGAGGTTGTGAAGGTACAAGACAGACCAAAATGTTTCCAGTTCTGTACATATCAGTCTTTAAAAATGCTTACCTTTTCTGAATAGTTCTTGAAGGCTCTCTGCACTTTGATTCAAAATCGCCCATACTTCCTCCTCTTGCAATGGCCCTCCCCGAACCTCCAGAGCCTCTGCCAGTGACACATGCATGTTACCTGGGAAATGAGACAAACTGATTTAAGAGTTATTTTCTCCTTGCATGCAGTACTCAAGTAGTAATAACCCATGTTCAACTTTCAGTCACAAAAAAAATCTCTAACATTAAAAGAAACCATCAAATATAAATACTACAAAACAGTCACTGTGGCAATAAAGAAGTCTGAGCACCTGCTACTATGAAGAAGAAAAACTTAGGTTAAAACAACAATGATCATATTAATACTGTGGGGTACTAAGTAATCAACTCAACAAGGTTGCATGCTATGGGCAAGAGTTTGCTCTGTTTAAAAAACAAGAAAACTAAAAGAAAATAATCCCAGAATGATTAGTAGTTACAGGTTATTAATATAAATCCACTATTAACATTATTTTGACAGGCTTAAGTCAAGCTGTTGTTAGGAAAGGAAGCTGCTCTTCAAATATTTTCAAGGGGCTGCTTATACTGTCTTACAACCAAACAGGCAAGCAAGCAAGCTCGCTGTGGAACTGACAGTTATCTCCTTTGTTCTGCTTCTTCATACATTTACGAAAACTAAGTAAAACTGTTAGCTGCACTCTACATATTGCATCAGCAGAAAAAAGATGATTTCTTTCCTGAGCTAAAAGAAGTCAGGCCTTAATATTTTTTCAATGACTTAAACCATTTTCACCATACCACAATAGGCCATTCAACTGTCCAAAACCATTTTGAAAACTGAGTAACACATCCCTAAATGTTCTGAGAAAGTCAAAGCTTCATCACTTCACCATGCATCATGTATCTGCTTAATTGTTCCAGCTGTCTATACACACTGCATGTTCTGAGATTGAGCACTTGCACTAATTTATATTTCCGACTGAGATGCAGCTGCAATCGCTTCTCTCTCTCTGTTTCTCTCTAAAGCCCAAAGAATAAAATCTTGAGACAGTGAGCTGCAGCAAGAGCCCAAGGTATACTGTCAATCATCAGTGACAAGTCTGTTAGGTCTAAAAGGTCCCAAAATTGCTGCTGAAAATGAAAACCACAGTTCCACAAGCAATGCATATAGGCCTGAGATCAGTAACTAATAACAACGGCTTTAGATGACCCAAAAGTACTGCTAGAAGTTCCTCCTGCTCCCTCTCAAATCAGCTATCCGGAGCCTCCCCATCAGCATACAAACCTGGCTCAGATGTCACTGTCACTCATGGATATTAATTTAACAATTTGCAAGCAAGACAGGCTGACTAGTTATATTTCATTTCCAAACTGTCTAGGCAGTTTCATGCCTTCCATGTTTTTTTACTTTCAGATAACCAGGCTCATACCCACACAATGGCAATACAAAACGCTGAACACTCTGCAACTTCTAGCTGAAAACATGGGCTTTGAAGATATTTGTTGAAGTACCACCCAGAGCCTTTCCAGCTGGAATTCTATACTGCACTATAAAAAAATTACATACTGTTGGCTGCATTACAGACTGCTTATTTTTCCTTACTTAATAGCTTGACAGTTTTTGTTATTCAATTATTCTGCATATTTACTAAGCCAGATACATTTTCAACAATTAATGTTCAAAAGTCAAAAGATAATGGAAGTAAAAACAGATCCATACCACATCCAAAACAAAGCTGAGATCTGAATCCCCAAAGACAAAAATACATCATTCAAAATGGAAAGCTTGCTACAGACTTGTAATAAACAGATGAAAAGCCAGAGATAAAAATTTTTCTAGTCAGTATGAGATTCACATACACCTGGCACAGTGTCTGCTCTGTAATCCATACCAGTACTGTCTCAAATTTCAGTATATACACCTAGAATCTAACTGGATTATTCAGATTAAGAGATTTCATCTTCTCCTAGGGACTCAAAATGCATGACCTGAAAATGAAAACTTTTTGTGTGAAACATTCTAAAGAAAGCATACAGAGCACACGAACACCACCGCCAAAAATCCTCCCCCAAAATCCTTCTCTGCCACTCCCCTTCTGTCCATCCTGCAAAATCATGATTCTTTTCAACTACGATTAATAGCACGGACTGTTCTGCAGCAGATGTAAGCTGATTCCCTATTTAACATCACTCCAGAGACCCTAAGCATGTCTGCTCAAACTCCCAAACACGCTACATAAACAGTAAAAGAATTCTACAGAAAACACACTTCTTGATCACAGTAACAAGTGTATGCAGATTTACCCAGCCATGCAGACATCAGCTGTAGCAGTGTAAGCAGTAAGATTTGCTCAAATATTACAGATAGCAGTAGCCTGACAAATAAAAACAAGTATCACAACACACCAGACTCAAAACACTCCACGCTGATTTTGGAATCACAGAAGCAAATAGATTGGAAAAGACCTTTAAGATCATCAAGTCCAACTGTTACCCCAGGACGGCCAAGTCCACCACTAAATCACTAACGGCCTTATCTACACAGTTTTGAACACTTCCAGGGACGGTGATTCCACCACTGCCCTGGGCAGCCTGTTCCAATGCCTGACCACCGTTTTGGTGAAGCAGTTTTTCCTAATATCCAGTCTAACCTTCCCTGGCACAGCTTGAGGCCATTTCCTCTTGTTCTACCTCTTGTTACTCAGGAGAAGAGGCCAGTCACCTCGTCTCTTCATCCTCCTTTCAGGTACTTGTAGAAAGTGATAAGGTCCCCTCTCTGAGTCTCCTCCTCTCCAGACTAAACAACCCCAGTTCCCTCAGTCGCTCCTCATCAGACTTGTGCTCCAGGCCCTTCACCAGCTTCGTTGCCCTTTTCTGGTGCATGAGAAGAATACAACAAAACATCAATGACTGCAAACATAGCCACATGAAAAATGGCACAAACTGGGATTTGCTGTCTCAAATTCTCATAGCCTTCAATAAAGTGTCTGGTCCTCTGTTAATACAGCAGCTGAAGTGCTAAGTGCTCAACCCCTACAACAGATTTGGTGTTTGTGTAATGCCTGAAGTTTGGTAAATTGCAACATAATGACAGTATGAAGTAACTTACATGAGAGAAAAACAAAGTTTTTGTAGAATACTGTATCAAAACTATACCAACTGTCTACCTCCACATCTTAGCCCTCCAATTACAGTTATGTTCATGGCTATATAACATTGTGCAACACTCATTTTCCAATTAAATCACAGAATCATAGAATCATGGAATAGTTAGGGTTGGAAAGGACCCTAAGATCATCTAGTTCCACCCGCCCTGCCATGGGCAGGGATACCTCCCACTAAACCATGTCACCCAAGGCTCTGTCCAATCTAGCCTTGAACACCACCAGGGATGGAGCATTCACAACTTCCCTGGCCAACCCATTCCAGTGCCTCACCACCCTTACAGT
>WYDI02038654.1:0-19868 GCA_009867235.2 Psittacus erithacus | reverse complement strand
GTAGCTACAAACATCGGTGTTATCACCGCTGTTCCCAGACCAAAATCAAAAACACAGCACTGCATCAGCTACTAAGAGGGAGAAAAATGCCTGCTGCTGCTGAACCCAGGACAATATGTTAAGGAAAAAAAGATGAAATGGATCTTAAGAGTCTAGTCCAACTCCTTGGCAGGTTGAAGCAGATAAAGTATCACCCACAAATATTTGCCTGTTGTGTACTTAAATTCAGAAAATAGCTCTGTCATGTGGATTGACAACTTCATATTCAAGAAATTTTCTTGCATTTAACAGTCAATGAAAACCTTCATTGCTGATTTCTTCTGATACATCTCCCAGTGCTACAAAGATGAAAAGAAAATCTTCAAATTATATGAATATCAAAATGCCACCTGTCTGGATATATTACAGGAATATACTAATCTGTCAAGAATACAAAATAAAACTTTGAATTACATTTTTCACTTCCTCTATCCCATGATCAGTGTTAAAGGAAAAATACAAGAAAGATAAGGGAAAAATAAACAATTTTATTACTTTAGTGTCATAGTCAGTCTCAAAATGTTGTTGACCATTGAAAATCTAAGGCACTTTATGTTTTGCAAAAAGTCACTGGGGAAAGGTTTTGCTTGAAAAGGTGTATATGTACATTATTTATTTTTCAGTGAATTTCATGTAAGCTTTTACGTAAGTATCGTCAGAACCTGAAGTCATCAACGCAGTTTCTTGTCGTACCATTCTCCGGTATCCTGGCCTATTAGTTGTAGACCATCATATATTAATATGCCTTCCCAAACTCTGATTCATAAAATTGCTATGAATTGCATGCATTTGCATCACATGATAGTTAGCAGGAATAAATTATCTGGGATAAAGGAATTTTAGGCATTTTCTTTTAAAATAAATAACTACATATTTTCCTTAAGGCCAGTCTGGTCTTAATGAACCTGATCTTATTTCATCTCAGGAGCAAAGATGTTTCAGGCTTGTTAACAGAGACACTTGGTTCAGGCCACAGACTCTGTATGAGAATTTGCTGATTATTAAGCCATAGAAACTGACTGGAAACAATGCTTTAGTTCTCATCATTACTGCAATGCAGATGGACAGGGAAACAAATACACTGTGCTGCTACTGAAAATTAAGAGTCTCACACCTGCTTTTTGTGGTAGATTTATTGTACGAATAAGACAAAATAATTCAGGATAACATTTTCAAAGGTAGTTGTAGCACCAGGGCACTGAAGAGGCAGTGAAAGCCAAAGAGAGTGAGTAAGTTTGAACCTCTGATCTGCAATGTCTGTGTCCCAGCCCTCCACCCCGAGGTGGCTATAATTCTTCCAAACTTCCAAGCTATTTTTCGTTTTTACAGTGCAGACAGGTTTTGGAAGGAGCTAACTGACCAGCCAGGAATGGCTGGAAATTCAAGATTTCCATATTGTGTGACAATACGGCATGTCAAAAAAGATTTAACTCTCACCGAAAGGAAAAAATCTCTGTGTCTCATGGAGAAGAAACTTTTGGCAACTTTTTCTCTTCAGGAATGTCAAGATAATTTCTTCTGACTTCTAAAAAATGAAACAGAGCGGCCAGCTACCCCAACACAACTTCCTCTGTACAGGTTGTCATGGAGCCTAAGCGATCTAGACGATTTGGGGTCCAGGGGGAATTTTTTCTTTCTTGAACTAAAATGAATTGGAACAGACCTGAGATAGTTGTCCTTGTCAAAGTTATTTACATGTATTTACACTATTGAACAGGTCTGCTACACAACAAAACCAAAACCTATTTTTTAACTTGCAGGTCAAAATAGAAGAGCAGCCTCCAGACAACATCCCCGCCCTGGCTGATAGATTTGTCTTCGTTTGCTCCTACATTGCTTAAATCATTCTCTAGGTATGAAAAGCTCTTGGCTTAAAGCGCTTCCCAGGATAACAGCAGAACTGCACTAAAACATAAAAAGGAGACACAGACTGCAATAGTTGCCTCCCTGATACCCGCTCCAGTGTAGATGCCTTTTAACCTCACCAGGGTATTTACTTCTTGGTTGGCCCGATTTGCACTGGTCATGAAGTCCTTGGGAAGCCTAAGCTCTTTATGTCAGTGATCTTTGTCAAAATTGCCTGGAAATCACAATTTCTAAAATATTAAAGCAGAACCGTGAACACGAACTAGCTCCTCAAAGTATTGATGTTAAATTACAGAGTCCTCAATGGGGAAGCTAATTTAGTGCAATTAATTTATGAGGGATTTATAGTTCACCCTAGAATTATGCACTGAAATATTGTGAGAACAAATGATGAAGGTGAGTCCTATTGTAAGAGGTCCTACTTCTCACTGAATGGAGGTGGAGAACTGTACCTATTTAACAGCTCATACCTAGTTCTGAGAGAAGAACAGAAAATAGGGCTGGAGGGTAACGTAAAAGACTTCCAGAATATCCTTCTGCCATGAGAAAGGATCTACTGCTGTTCAGGCATCACTGCCAGATGTTTACCTGGCTTCTCCTCAGCAGCCTTCAGTGATGGAGCCTTCTGGAAGGCAATGTATTTCAGAGCTTCCAAATAATTTTTTCTAACATCTAGACCAAACCATCTAGGTTGCTTACTGTGCTTATTATTTCTAATTCTAAATACCTAGTTGATGGAGAACAGGGGATTCTCTTCCTCACTGAAGTATCCTTTTATGTATCTGAAGATTAATTATCCAGGTTTATAGTAGGAAATTAAACATGCCGAGGATCATTCTCTGACACTGGTTCAACTGGCATGTCGCAGCCTGCATCTATTGTAGCAACCTTCTTCAACTTCTGACACAGTCTGACCACAGTAAATCTGCCAACTGGGAACATTGCTGGTTTGTATCCCAGGCCCTTTCCCTGGCAGCTGCCCAGGAGAAAGCCAGTCAATCCAGGGCAAACCACAGCAGTCATCTCACTTCAGCCTGGCCCCCTCTTCATCAAATAGTTATTTCAATCTTTTCTTACAGGCCAGGTTTTCAAGATCTCCCTTCGTAACTGTTGCTCTGTGGTCTCATTCCCACTCACCCACATCAAACCTGTGCGTGGTGCTTCAGCCAGAGCCTGGCCCATGCTGAGAGAACCAGTGCTCCTCTGCCTTGAGGACAAAGTCCTATTCATGGAGCTCACTATGGCCTCTGTCTTCTTTGCATCAACAAGATGTTGTCGACCTGTGTTCAGTTATGATCTGCTAGAAGCACAAGATCTCTCTCAGAGAACCTATTCATTTGTTGCCTATCCCTTACTTATCCAGGTGATTATTCCTGGCTAAGTATAACATGTAGGCAGGAGCCCTAATTGAACATCACAGCTCTTTGTGAGACCATTTCTCCCATTTGTTCTTACTAATATTTCTACCTGCAGCTTCGTCTGCATTGATATTACCATACTCTTCCATATACAGCATCCAGGTCATTGATGAATATACAGATGCTGCTCTTAAAGAATATAATTTTCACAGTAAGTTAATGGTTAACTATTGTCTGAGAGCACTGTTCCTACCTTTTTTACATTCACTCAATAATGATTTAATCTAGACCACATCTCGCTGGCTTGCCTTTATGAGGCAGCATCAAAAACCTTGTTAAAATCACAGTATACAAACACTTACTAGCTCTTTTCTATCCATCCATAAGTCCTGTTACATTGTCAGAGAGGGAGGTAATATAAATTTTATCTGCTATACTGTATTTAAGCCACCCAATTTTAGTCACTGCTTTCACTGAAGGCTGAAGCAAAAAAGCTTTTGGCCTTGAAGACACCATCTGTCAACAGCTTTCCTTCAGCACTTTCTTGATTTTCCTCTCACAGAGTGACTTCTCATTATCATTTTCTGCGTTTGCTTTCCTTTTTTTTGTCTTTTACTGTCACATTACTTAGTTTCATCTTCAGCAGTCTAGCCTTGTTTCCACTGCTTGTGTGTGTTCCAGTGTTTGAAGTCAAGAAAGAGCATGTGGTTAGTTTATTACTATTGCTTCTTTTTCCTCTGCTTTGGAATAGTTTACTCTTTTACCTGCAAAGTTTGTTTCTCCAAAAATAAAGTCAGTTTTACTTAACTCCTTTTTCCCATAAACTGTCTTTACACAAGATCTTACCTACCTGTTCTCTGAGTTTATTGAAGTCTGTGTCCACTGTTTTGATCTTTCCTTCCTTTTCTATGGACCATAAATGCTGTCATTTTGTCACCTTCATCTCAATTTCCACCTCTGCCACTTATTTCCAAATCTGTAGAAATTTATCCCCTGCGCTCCCAGCTGGATTTTTGTCACCAGCAGATTCCTGGAGCTTGCTGAACACCCTGCCTACATTTCACTACACACTAAATGCACCCACAGCTGTTCTTTAAAACTGAGACCAACTGGCAGAGTGTGGCCCACATCTGGACAGCTAAACTCAATCACCCTCCAAAACTGGGAAGCAATAGCCTGCCCATGGGATCTGGCTGCTGCTCTCTGCTAACTCCAGTGTTTAGGAATTGTTTTGGGACAGTGGTGCGTACCTGAGGACAAAACCATGTCAAGGAATGTCCCAGCACTTCAGTAGTAATGAACAGCAGCACATCAGTGTGAAGAATTTGCTCCCTCTGGAGCTGTTTCTTTTACTTCAATAGACTATGAAGTCTTGTCTCGGTTTGTTACTTTCCCAATAGGTTGCTGAAATCCCTGGAGAGTATCCCTTTCTGAAGGATCCTTCCAGTAGCTCACAAAATGCCACCTCTACCTGTATTTGCTGAGAGGATTGTCCACTGTAG
Source organism: Psittacus erithacus (assembly GCA_009867235.2). Taxonomy (NCBI): domain Eukaryota; kingdom Metazoa; phylum Chordata; class Aves; order Psittaciformes; family Psittacidae; genus Psittacus; species Psittacus erithacus. The sequence continues at coordinate 15,103 of WYDI02038654.1, read as the reverse complement.
ATACTTATCCTGAGATCACCTAAACTCTTTTTCTCTGTGGTCAGACATTCAACTACTTTTCCTCTCTCTGGGTTTCGGAGCTGAGAGCTGGCTTAATATACTAGATAGCCATGCTTACCTTCCCCCCTTTCTTGTCCCTCATGAACAAACTATGCCCTTTCCTAGTAATATGCCATTTGTATGAGTTATCCCACCACAAGCCCATTTTATGCTTATTATTTTTTGATCATTATATAGTCTTTCACTTCCCCTTATTAATCTCAAGCTTTTGTGCATTAAACTAAGCATCAAGATATTTCATGTGCTGACACCCCACAGCACACACTCTTTCACCCCTCCTGTGATCCTTCTGTGAATAAATCTGTCATTCTCTTTGGCTAGAAACAGATAGTGGAAATTATTTCACTGCTGTGGGCAGCAGAAAGAAGGAATTAGGTCAGATATGTTTTGTTTACCTTCAGATGAATAAAAAAAGTTGCAGAAACAGGACAACGGCACCCACCCTCCATCTGAACGTGCTTTGCCTTCCCGGGTTAGAGCCTGTGCTGGAAGCACGTGACATCCTGGCAGTAACACAGCAAATGTCCAAGAGGGAAATGACATGGTGAAACAAAAAGACAAACACATTTTTCACTTTGACAGACAGCTGGCTTACATCTGTATTTTCACAGGCATCAGCAGTGTTGACTGTTATTGTTAAATGCCCAGATACTGCACCAGAGTGTCAGAGGGCCTGAATTCTCTGCAGCGTTGTTGCCCACGTCTAAGACATCCTGAAGTGATTAATGAGCTTTCGGGTCTTCCCTCTAGGACATCGTCACGTCACAAAGCACTGGCGGGGAAGGTAGACCCTGCCGGGGTGTTGCACGCTGCACTCACGGCAGAAAACGCTCCAGCTTGCCAGAAGGGAGCCCCGGGGAACGGGGCGGTGCCGGCAGAGGGGAGCGGGAGTGGGGTCGAGCCGGCACCTGCGGCTGCTCTGCCGCCGTCCGTACGTGCCCGCCCGCCCGTCCCTCGGGAGCAGGACCGGGAGCACAACCGGAAGAGGGACAGAGGTGCCCGCGAGGTGGCAGCACAGCCGGTGCCGGCGGGCGGCGGCGGTGGTTCCCGCGCAGCTGGGGTGGGGATGGAGGTAGGGATGGGGACGGGGAGACCCGGCGTGGAGCGGGCTCTGAGCAGGCTGGCAGCCTTAGGACACGGCTGGCCGGTTAAGTACCACAGCGAGCTCTCCACAGCAGGGAAACAGGAGTAGCAATGGGAATTCGAGTTTTGGATACACGGAAGCAAAACTAAGACACGAGTACGCGTTTGCAAAGCGTGGAAGCCCCGGCTCCATTTGTTAATCATCTGGTTCCACAGCACTGAGGTCAGTGCATACAATGCAGAAAGCTTCCCTCAACCCTGTCTTTCTGGTCTCGCAGGAGGATACCGCAAATCTCTTTGTCACCCACAAATCTGTCTGTCACCGCAAATCGTTTAGACCTCCCCTGGCAGCAGGGATAATGGGCTCAGACAGGAAAGGCATTCGCTGAGGTACAGCCGCCTTCAGCATAGTACAGGCTCTCTCAGCTGAGCAGCCCTGTGCACACATACACAACCGGGGACATCAAGCTGCTCAGGAAACATCTGTATGGGATAACTTGAACACTCAAGGAGAACATGTGCCACTGTTTGGAAATCCCTGCCACCAGAGTCAGCTGGGAATGAAGGGGAGGAAGGTTTAAGTGCCAGTGCGTCTGGCATTGCCCACCAGCCTGGAACACTTGTTCTCCCTGTGCCTTGCCAGTGCTGCATCTCACACCTAAGGCTTTTCTCTAATGATGATGCCATTTCTCTGACAGGGGTGCCAATAGAGATTTGTCTGGTATTCAGAATATTACTTTTTTTTATGCATTTTGGCTATACTGTTGCTTTGATTTTATAATCCTTCCACAGGAGTTTGGAGCAAAGGCAGGGGACATTTTCCAGTCAGCCTCACTGAGAAAATACCACAACAAGCTATCTTGTCAAGCGCAGCAGCTGCTTATGTGCCAGAACCTGTGTGCTGACATGGTCGTGAAAGATTTCAAAAAAGGGAGATGCAGACTGAGAACAGCAGGTTCTGGGCTTAAGACCATGTGCAGTTGTCCCATCTTAAATGTGTCCTTGTTCTGGCTTTACGGTGCCTTCGTGGCAGCCAGTAAGTTGCATTGTAAGGTTTGTAGATCATGAAGTTATGGAGAAGCCAGAGTTTGATGTAGCAAGCCACAGTGACAGCCTGCTGCTAAAAGGAGAAAGAAAACAGAGAGGAGAGAGAAGGGAAAGAGGAGAGCTTCTCTGTGGCCTCAGTGGGTATCTCTGAAGCTGGCCTGGAGGCACCTCATCAAGTCCTGGTTTGGCCCGTGTGTGCACAGTGGAAGAGGGAGAACTGCTCCTCTTCTCTGTGCTGCTCCCCATGGCTTCTCAGCACATGGCTTTAATGCCATGAGATGATATGCTTAGGGTGCCTGGGTGAAAAGGAAGTCCCAAAAGCTCTTCCCTTCCTCCTGGCCTCTGACTGGATGTTTGGGTAGGTTTACATCCTCCCACACTGCAGGGTATAATAAAAATCTTAACTGATAATGCATGCAAAATGGAGGCCCAAAGTGATGCACAGCTGTGTTTCTTTTCTGTGCCTTAGCAGATGTCCTGGAAAGCCCCTCTGTCCCTCAGCTGCCAAGCCCCAGTATCCTCTCAGAGGAAGGAACCTTTTGCTTTTGGAGGAGGAGAGCCATCACAGCAGGCTCCACATCCCCCCACACCCATGCTTCTCTAGGTGAACGAATTTACTTGGGAGCCACATCTACCTCCTGCAATGAGCTGGCCAAGGTGGTGTCTCCTGGGGGGCCAGCACCATTTCAAGGGTGAAGTCCCCTCCCTCCTAATTCAGCAAAGGTGAGAGGTGCCAGCCCACCCTTCTCCAGAAGCCTCTGGGCTGCCTTGGCCCCAGGGAGGTGAAAGGTGGGGACATTAAGAGCACGCCACAAGATACTTCTGTTTTCTAGTGCTTCTGGGAGGGTTCAGATGTACAAGAGGCTGAGGGTCCCTTGGGAGGGTGGAATATTTTTAGCTGTCACTTGGCTGATGTTTGCTGTCATGTAGAGAGAGTTTGTTATTCTTTTCTGTATAGATTATATTCTTTTAGGAATAGCAAAAGCTCCAAGAGTCTGGGATAGGTGCTTTTCCTGCATTCACATACGACTAACAGTAATAATAACAATAATAATAGTAAATTAATAACTTTGTAGAAATACCCAAGGTTTCACCAGAACCACCCATCCTCTTCAGGCAGTGTAGTTTCTCCGTTTTAAAAATACATAGTCTTGTGTTGGCCTTTCTGAAAAAGAAAAAACAGGATTATAAAACAACTGGCTTTAGAGACCCGCATTTTGTCTATTGTGAACTTGTGTAGGACTTGAAAACAGTAGTTTTTGGCCCAAATTCAGCCCATCACTTAGGCATATGCTTAACTTTAAGCATGAGAATAGCCATATTGAAATCAGGGGGACTGTTCACATGTTTACAGTTAAGTCTCAATCAAACACTTTGCTGAATTTCAGCCCACTGGGGACTGAGAATGTTAATACGGTTTTCAGAGCCTGACCCTGTAAAATATTAAATACAGCTGCGCCCTCTAATTCCCTCTGAAGTTAATGGAATTGAGGGTACTTGGCGTTCCTCGGGTGCCTGCAGCCCAGCACAGAACCAAACCCCAACTGCAGCCACCGAAACGTGCTTGCACGCTTCCTGAAATCAATGAGTGGTGCTCCTTGATTGCAGGTTGGATACAACCTGCCAAACATAGAGCCCTTCATCTTAAAGAGGATGTTTCACTGGGAGCTTTTGGAGTGCAAAGGACCCATGCATGACAAAAATAGAGCCTGAGATGGTGTGGGATGAAAAGGAGGAGTGGGGATGATCAAGGAGGGTCTCAGCAACATGCTTTTTCAGCCACAGTCATTAATTACATTTAGAATGTGATGCTTCAGAGTGATTTAGAAGTGTTACATCCTGACTTGCCTTGGTATTTGTTGCTTTGCCAATTTCTCGTAGTCATTGAAGCAGAGTTTTCATAGGGGATTTGGAAAAGGAGAGCAGATCTGGCTGGAAGGTCTCTATTTTGAAGATTTTATTTTTATGTTTATATTTTTATTGGCTTGCAATTCATCTTTTTATTATATTTCTTATTGGAAAAAGTAATTCTGATGAGGAAAGTCTCCAAGAGTTTTCAAACCACAAACTCAACTGCATACTTAAAGCTCTTAAAACAGTGTGCAGAACAGACTTTCAATTTTTGGCAATCAAAACTGTTGTTGAACATTTTGAATATTGCTCAGAATTGAGTAAAAATGTATTCATGTTTTGTTACTTACTTTTCTCCAACCATTTACGGGAATCAGCTGAAATTGTTGACAACCCTTTTAAAACCAGTGACTTTTTTGTTGTTGTTGCTTTTTTGTTGTGTTTTTTCTTTAATTGCCACTAAGCAATATACAGGCTTTTCATCCAGGCTTAGAACTTTGGATGGCTTTGCAGGTTGCTTTGGGCCAGGGAATCACGAGGAGTTTGACTGGCACAAGGAAAGTTTCGGTCAGTAACATCAGGAACAGGAGTGACAGTTTGGGTGTTTGATGGAGAAGAGGGTTTGATGGTAAAGAAAGAAATCTGAAGAATCAAGAAAGATTCAAGTTGCTCAGATTAGAGCAGTAGTAAAAATGATTGTGGCAGTTGTACTGGAGGCTATGGGACATTTTTGTCAGGATGATTTTACAATTGAGTACACAACTTCTCAGCAATGAACAATTTCTGTGGCAAAAAACCCCCCCAAAAAACAGGAAAAGCTTCATTTAGGGTCAGTTTGATCCAATCACTTTATTTTTTAAATTCAAATAATGTAAATCATTTCATTTCAAAAAAGGTCAGATAAAAGCATGGCATATACCTTAGGGGAAAAGAATGGAATGGAGAGACCCATGTCTCCCATTGCGTAATCTGCTCACCAGGTTGTATGGTTCAGAAACAAGCATCATTTTGGCGCCAGATGGGAGCTGTAGGACAGCCACGAAGCTCTGCTGTCTGTTTCTTTCTGGGTGAGATCCTTCACTATACTGTGTATTTCTCAATGCACACTATATGGTCTTCTCACTGTGCCATGCAGTATAGGCAGTAAAGACCATGTTATACTGAAGATTTTGACTTAGAGCAAGCAGAATCTGTGAGGGCAGGGGAATGCAGCCTGATGTTCACTTTACTGAAAGCACATCATGTAAATGAAACAGAATTCAACATTTAGAATTCAGAAATCAGAAATGCTGAAAAGTTTGCCTAAATATGTCGTAGTTAAAATGTTAGTATTCCTAAGGAGGTGCTTTTAATATTTGAGCTTTTTATCCTATTTTGGATGAAAGTGAATGCTGGAATTTTCAACTGGAAATTCTGCATTTCAGTCAAGTCTGAGCTAAACTGATGGGAAACAAAATGGCAGATCGTGTTAATCAAGATATGAGGTGATGAAAGCTGGGATGAAAATTCTAGTAGACTACATGGGAAGTCTGAATGATTTAAAAATTGCAAAGGAAAATGCATCACAACTTAGGTAATATTTTTGTATTCTAGCCAAGAGAAAGAAGGGGAATCGCCAAAAATGCTAACCACTCACCACTCTTGAAACTGCATGGAAGAATGATGTTAAAAGTACTGGGGAGTGACAGTTGTCCTGGAGAAAAAAATGATGCGTGTTTCATTCAGGCTGATGCTGGAATCTGGTGGAGGCTCTGAGCAGCAGCCTGGGATGTGTGATGGTGTGAAGGGAAGCTGGACTGAAAAAGGCATCTGAAGAAATCAGATCTGAAGTCATGGGAGCAGGATGAATGCCCCAGAGAGGTGGAAAAAAAGGAGAAATCTGACACTGTGACCCTTTCCTCCTTTCCCATAGATCCTTCTTTAATAGTGACTGGCCTGACCTTCCTCTTAGGATTTCAGCAGAGCACAGAGCAGTGTGGCACATGGGTCCTGTGGCACTCAGAGAGATTTGCACCTCTTCCTGGTGTAAACACCCACAAATATCTCAAACTCGGTTTCAAGGTTTCTGCTGAAGGCAGCTGACCACATAGCCAATTTGACTGTAACTGATGGATCTGTTGCTTTCAGTAGGAAGAGCAAGTGACTGCTCCTGGATTTAACACATTGATGCAGCAGCCTGTGGGTGCTCAATGGTGTTGCTTGAGTGGGACCTCTTTCCCTGGGCTTTCCCGTTCCCTCTCTCATGTGCCCTGGGAATGCTCTGTCCCTCCCAGACCCCATGGATAGCAGAAATGCCACAAGACAAGGAAGGATGTTTGCACTCGCCTGTGCACTGTTGCCCTCTGCTTCTCCAAACTGCAGGGGCCACCTTACAATAATACTTATATAGCACTATATATTTTCCTAGCATTGTACAAATATTAACTAATTAATACCCAGGACTCCTGCCGCCCATTCTGCTAGACTGTTACCAGCCCCAGGCAAGTCATTTAACCTTTGTTTGTCTTAGCTATCCCATCTGTTACACATTGGTTTTAATTGTCCTCTGAGAAGCCAAGCAAGTTGAATTAGATCTTGGACATACAAAAATAACTTGCATGGCGTGATGTGGAATGGCCTGGCTAAGCTCCTTGTGGATCCTTTGTCAATCCAGGTTATAGTTGAACATCACTAGTATGGCTAGACTAGGCACTTGGCAGACGAAGTTCATATGTGACTTCCAAAGGGGGAAACTGAAGTTTTGAACAAGCTTATTTCTAATAATTGAAGGATAGAGGGTAGAAGAGACAATATTTAGAACAAGAGCTGCTCGTGTGTCAAGTGGGAGGTTACTTAACCTGTATTAGTTTACAAAGGAGTGGATCCAGAGTCCTGCATAAGATGCATATTATGTTCTTCCAGCAGTCCTCACTCCCTGGACTGGAGAGGTGAGAAATGTGGTAAGGAATCTGATGGAGAAACAGCCTTAGACCCTAACTTCTGTACGTATCTTTGCTCCTAATCTGTCTAAGCTTTAAATTCTGATCCTGCCTTGCATGCTTAGGAGAAGCAAAGCCAGTGGGATATGGGTGGTGGGTGGTGTGCTCACTCCTACGTGAGTGCAATTCCCCCACGACACCAGAGCTATGAAGGGGGCCAGTGGGTGCACTAAGGCAGGATCTAAGTATAAGCGTGAGGCTTTGGAGCTAGTCATAGATGAGTGAGGTCATGAGATCAGCCTTGCACTTTGACCCTCCTGATCCAGAGATGTATTTCTCTGGAGCATAAGCACTATGGCAAAGTTGCAGAGATTTGATGCTGTGATGGTCTAAATCAGGTTTTCCAGGCAGATTGCTGGAAGTGTAACAAGGAAATCTGGGCAATAGCTGTGAAGCTAATGATGGAGGCATGTCATCGCTTTTCCCAGAAGCATCACTACCCTGTGGTAGAGCAGTGTGATCCTAAGGGCTCTTCTAACATGCAACCTGCATGTGTCTGACATGAACCCCTCCTTCTCCCTTACTTTCTTTCTCCGTGCAAGACCCAGTGGACGGAGCCCCTGTGACAATTAATTGCTACAGCAGCTCTGTACCACTGTGAAGTTTTCCTACAGAAGGGATCTTCACCTCCCTTGCCCTCAAGGTTGCCTTGCACTGACAGTTGGCTTTGCTCAGGATTCACCAACTGTGAGACCGAAGCTGTGTCAGAGAAACCCATCAGAAGGACATGCTGCTGCTTTTCTCAAGACAGAAATATCACAAAATGTTCCTAGCAGGTTTTTCTTTACTTCATGTGACCTTCCATTTAAATGTAGCTTGTTTCTCACCGTAGTCTTAAAAAAAATGAGAGATCTCAGGATCCTTTATGCAGTCAATGTTCCTTTTCCAAAAGCTCAGGTTTTCCAGTGCTGTTATTAAGAGGTAGGAAGGTAAAACTTTGCACTAAAACCTATTTCAGACCGAGTGAAATCCATTTCACTGATTTAAATGGCTCTAAGATGGTTCTACAGCCTGTATTTTTAAATGGAGGGATAAATATGTGAAACCTTGACCCAGCAAAGCACTTAAGTACATGTCCAACCCCATATGCAGAAGGTTGCAGGCTGTATTCAGGACATTAGGGATTATACACAAACATTTTCAAGCCGGTTTTACTTTTTAAGGAAAATGGAAAACTGGCCTTTTTAATGTAGAGGCTCTAAAATGGGTCATTGCAAGTGCATGTGTAGCATTGCAGGCTGTTCCTGAGCATAATCAATAGGCATGTGAGAAAAGTTCTGAAACTGTAGCTTTCACAATGTAGTGAATTCTTGAAAGTATGGGAAATCTGCTTTTAAATCAAGGCTGAGTTGGACTGTGTTTACAGCTGTTAATATAAACAAGGAAACCTAGCTACGGAGCTCACAGCATGACTGCGACATCATGTTTTTGTTACAGTGACTGAAAACTGTGCATAATGATCAGCAGATTATTTGGTATTTAAATACAAGTATGGATTCAGTTATAAACCTCTGAAGATGGATATTAAATTAAGGCTCCTTAACTCTGTCATCTTTTTGCAAATGCCTAATAGTTAACTGTTGCTAATTTTTGCTTACAACAAATCTGGAGTTGAAACGGTTGCAATTAAACAGTTAAATACTTTAATCAAGAGTCAAACTGAAAGTTAGCTCATCTCAGTGAGTGTGCTACACATGGAAAGAAAGGACTGAGGAGGAAGGCATGGATAAGACATACACATTATTAAAACAGCTTTTCTTGATGTATGCAACTTCCAGGATGCTTACTGCTCTGTCTGTGCTGGGTGAAGTAAAAGAATTCCACCATGGCATCTTTATTGGGTTGATAGGGATTTGTTTGAAAGAGTTATATTCTCTTTAGGCAATGAAATAGGCTTTAGGCTTTCAAAACACCTGGCTTCTCGAATTCTTGTAAGCAAATATTGTTTGGGAAAAAAATGGTAGTGCTCCCCCATTTCCTCCTCCCCAGACAAATAGTAAAATAGCATGGGAAGAAACAGAAAGCATTATCTTCCTGTTTCTTCCCATGCTATTTTACTATTTGATGTTTCAAAATGATTTCTGGCACAACCATGGCCCGATTTTGATCTTATGTGGTTTAAAGGAACCTTTCTTTGAATTTAACACTTTGGCAGGAAAATCAGTCTCTTGCCTTCAAACCCCCCCAAAAAAACGGCCACCAAAACCAAAATATTGGCCTAGCTTTACAAAACTAGACAAGGAGACAGAGGGCTCCTCCTCGCTATGTGGTCCATAACCCCCCAGAAGGGTTTTGCAACAGGGGATCTTGTTTGCCTGCCAACTCACTGTTACTCGTGGCATGCAGCGCAGCAGCAGAAGCTGCCCCATCAGGGGCTGCTGAGAAGGGGCAGGGGCCCTGTTGTGTAGAAAATACTGGCTTGGTGGCCATGGTTGGGTAGACAGGGAAAAGAGACTTGTGCCAAAGGGAAAGGTGGTTTATATACAAAGGTCTGTGTGGGAAGATCAGACCAGATGCCTAAACTGACAAAGTTGGGGGTTTTAGCCCTTGATCAGTCTCAGTGATTTATCCTCTGTCTTGAGACTGAAGAGCAGCACCTTGCTCCCAGTTTTCAGAGCCTAAACCACCATCAAAATGGTGATCTCTCCTCCTGCTCCTGATTTCTACACAGGGTCCTTCTGAGGAAAGGTGCCGTGCTTCCTGTCACATTTCACAGTCAAGCTGCACTTTAAGAGCAGTTAGCAAACCTCAGCGCATCTGGAGATACAGCGTGGTTAAACAACCCGATGTTCAAATAAACACGTTGCTTTTTGCTTCGTTCTCCCCTGGGTCAGCCCCAGGTTTTGCTGAACTCAGACCTTTTCCTCATGGCTGCATACCGTTTCCTCATGGTTGCTGCTGAGCTCGTTCCTTCCCCAGTGACTGTCAGAGGAAGGAGGGATGTCTCAGGAGCTGGTGGGACCTGGAAAACCCAGGTTCTTCCCTGCTTCAACTAAGATTGTCCTCCATGACCTTTGCCAGGCACTCCCTCCACCCACTGCTTCTCTCTGGCACTCAGAAAAGCAGAAAACATATTTATCTAATAAATAGTCTTGTGAGGACGAAATCTAGCAATGTCTGCAACAGTCTGATACTGCATGACTGTGTAAGCATATGGGTGAGAGATAGCTTTGCATGAAACGTTCTTCTGGTGGCTGACTCACTTCCTGCCCTTTGACAGAGCAAGCCCAAACATTCATATTTTCTGAATGAAAGAACTTAAAAAGAAGACTCTGGAGGGAGCAGAAAAAGGGAAAGCCCTGCATGGACCCTTTGTGGAAGTACTTGTTTTGCTCTAAAATTGTGGGTTAAAAAAATACAGGATTTGTGGACACATCAGACTATGCCCTTTCTGGCCTCAGAAATGGGGATCCCCATACACTCTAGCACATCCCCGACTCTCCCTGCCTTTTCTTACCCCATTGGTTGGCCATGTTGGGTTCATGAGCCAATTTTTAACTGAATTGAGAAGTCCCTCATGTGAAGGCAGCTACGCTATTGTAAACAAGGCTCAAGTGTAACCAGTTTCAGCATGACGACCAGAATTGCCTGCGCAAACACTTTTGTGCAGTTCTAGCTGCCTCTGCAGGGGAAAGGGGGGGCTGATATAAAAGTGTGAGGATGGCAAGCACTGCTGTGATCCCCAGTCCCAGGCGCTGGAGCTGGGAGATGTGTGTGTAATTGCCCCTTTGCAGCATGCACATCTGAAAGTGGTCAGCTCCCAAATCCTCTTGTGAATCAGGCCCGAAAAATGGAAACCTTTTGTTTCTGAAACAGGCAAACTCTCGTGACTTTTCCTGATGATTTCCTCACCCCCATCCCCCGTAACGTTTTTGGCTGAAGCCTCATCACTAAATCTGACCCAAATTCAAAAATAGCTTTGGCTGCCAGTGGGGAAGGAAAGGCCTGACTGTAGCGTGATGTTCCAAAAATCTGGGCTTTTGTGTGAATTTAAGTATGGGAGGTTGGTTTGGGTTTTTTAATAACCTATCAAACCTCATCCAATTCTAACACTGAAGCATTGCTCAGAGCTGTTTCTGCTTCACTGGCGTTGTATACCCAAGAGTTTTGACATGATGTTAACACAGTGTATTCAGTATGTACTTGGTTCTCAGCAGTTGGTGCTCATTGACATCTGAGCTGCTTTCTAAATAGGCCTTCCAAGTAGGTTGTTCATGATTAAAATTTTAATATTTCCATTATAATCCTTCTTTTTTACAACAGATGACTTCCATACAAAGGAAAGATCCTTCCAGTATCCAAACTGGCAACTGAGGTAACAGGGGGAGTGGCTTTGAAGTTTGCTTTTTAGATTTGGCTTTAAAAGACAGTTTGCTTTGACTCTTTCCATTACGACAAGTTTTTCTCTTTTTCACATCCCAGAATTTCCTTTTCTAAAATTCTTTCATTCTGCAAATATCCATGTTTGGACTTTCCTAGCCAGATTATTTCAATCAAAGTTTAAACCAAAGGTTATTTTTCACATCTTGGGTGCAGGGTCTAGGAAAGATATTTTCCTTTCTATTTGGATAGCTAGAACCTCATGTCTCATTCCTGATTCTCCAGAAGAGAGGAGAACATCAGCCAGCAGCAGGATAAAGGATGAAATCCTGCACCTTTGTTTTGAGTCAGCTGTGAACAATCTCTGATTTGTCCCTTTGACTTCTGCATAGTCACTTCTGAAAATGGTCTTAATTGGTATGAGCTGGAGCAGCCATATCGGTCTTAAGGAAAACAGGGACACTAAGTACATTAATTGGCTTATAAAAGCTGTCCCTCAGGAAGGAGAGGACAAGTGTGATGAATTAACAGGAAAGGGAGCTAGCCACAATAGTTCTGTGAGACCTGTTCACTGTTTCCCTCTCAAAACATAACCAACTGCAGCCAAGCGTGACTCCACCATAGTTTTTGAGGTGGTCCTGGTGACTTTCTTACAAGGCTAGTCATACCATTTCTTGACATGCAGTCTGGACTCTGCTTCTTTCATGAGAGGGGGACTGTTGGGTTTTCCCTGCTATTTCCCGCTGCAGAAGTTGAACTCAATTGCTATGCCACACTGAAAGCACCCTGGGAATAGAAAGTTTTGTTCCCCCTCCGGATGGCTGTCAAACCAAGCCAGTGCCCCAAGCTACCACTGAGCTTGCATGTGCGTTCCAAACAACCAGAGCTTCTCACATGCGGAGCACTTTATCACCACAAGCACACCACTGCATTTGGCAGCAGCAAACATGGAAGGAAGAACAGGATGTTTTCTCTGTGGGAAATGGAAAGAGCAGCGCAGGGAGGCTGGCAGCATGACCAAAACTGCATGAAGAATCTGTGTTGGAGCGCAGCTTTGAAGGCACATGTCCTAGGCCGAGTGGCACAGGACTGACATATTCCCTGTGCATCTGCCCTTCTCCCACCTAATTCCTGGTTAAGACAGAACCTGTGGCAGCCTGAGCATGGCTGTCTTGTGTGGATCCTCCTGAGGCTGCAAATTGGAGTAAGACCTTCCAAATTGGTGAATGGTTTTCACAGGCTTTACTGGCTGCCTCTGGTTAGTTTTAGAAGACTATTGTTAATCTGTCATCTTGAGCTGGTGACTGACTTTCAGCCAGAGGGAGCAGTTTGTATCCACTTACCCATTCCCATAGAGCAGTAAAGCCAGAAAGCTCTAAAAAGAAGGGAAGCCAAGTTTCTCCTGTATCTCTCTAGATTCTGCAAATCCTTCTGCGGCTGTAAAGAGTTGATCTTGTCTCCTCTGTTGATAACAACATGTGTGTGCTTATGCCGTACACCCTTACCAAAGCTTCTCAGCAATTGCTGTTTATTTGGCTTGCTTTATAAAGTAACGCGTCAATTTGAAAATCATTAGGTATTCCTACCAGGAGTCAAAGACCACATTCAAAGTGGATTACATGCATATTTCTTAAAAGTGTTAATGTGCTAATCTGCTGGTTACTTGATCCAGGCAAAATGCCATGATATTCCACATGAGCAAAATACCATGGTTCTTGGAGATTTCATATAAATATTACCCACTGTGTTTCCACACTTGAAGTGTTATACTTGTCTATTAAAATCAACAAGCTGGAACTAGTACTGGAAATAAGTGATATTGCTATTTTATTTATGAACTTCAGATTCTGATTCTTTTTAATAAAATACTTTACAAATATGGAACAGAACATGACTCTTACTGTTATTTCATGTATTCCATGTAAATATTTCAACTATGCCTTGCAGCAATAAAAGCACATTATATACACTCTGCATTACCATTGTGACCAATAATGTTTGACTTAGTGTACTGTATTTACTCCAAAACCAAAACAGAGTCAGGGCAATAGTGTGGCTGTTATAACAATATTCTGCAAGCAGGGAACAAGGCTTGCAATAAATAAGTCCTCACACTAGATAAGAGCTTGTTCATTATGAAGCCTTTTGAATTATAGAGTACTCCTGACTCTGGTAAAGGGTAAAAAAATCTTATTTGTACTCTGGAACAGGGATGGGATGAGGCCACACAAACAGCAAACAGTCTGTGATTCTGTGATTCACAGTGTGGTCCCTGCTGTTTCTTGCAAAGTGAATGCGTGAAGGAAAGAATACACTGACTGTTGATACAGGGAGACCCCAGCAGCAAGTCTACAGGTATTACCCAGACAAGTCCAGAAGTTGCTCCAGTAGGAACTATAGGGTCACTCCTGCTTTTTTTCTTTTATGCCTAAGCTGAATTAACCCTCAAAGGGCTTGTCCCAAAAAGAAGCAAAGCCCATTACTGTCTAAGGACTTGGCTCACACTGACTCCCTCTGCTTATCAAAGAGAGCGTGAAGACGTATGGCTGTTTGCCTGCAAGAGGCTGCAATACTGTCCAATCTTTGACTGAGATAAACCTCTCTGATGAGCAGGATGCCAGGAGGGATCATTTTTCCTTCTGCTTAATGTCATGCAATCTAGCTGAAGGTAAAAAAGGCCCATAGTTTTTCCAGCTCAGCCTCAGATGATCTAATTGTGGAATTTAGCATATTTTTTTTCATCAAAGTTTCAATGAGGCTGAATGCAGGTGCAGACGCAGAGATAGGTCTCAGCCTTATAAACAGGGGCATGTGACTTATGTTGCTTAGGACTAAGAGGGGAAATATATGTGTGGTTATAGATCTCCCAATAAACTGGTAAGCTAACACACACTACAAGCCATCTTTTCCTCCTTTTGACCTTTTGTTGTAATCTTATCCTTTCTTTTTTTGTAAAACCAGGGGACAATAATTCTAATTTGTTTAAAATTCCTTCAAATATTTATTTCAGATCAATTCTAAATTGCTTTTCTTCTGCCCTTCCTCCCCACCAGTTGGCCAGTGAACTGAAAAAGCTCACATTTTCTCAGTGCTACTTCACTGGCTACTATTATACATATACTCATCATTTAAGGCTTAAGTAGAAGTTGACTTATAGACATTCCTTGGGTATAGATTCCACTCTGTATGGCTGCCAGAAGCTTACATTCATCTTATCAAGAGTATCGCATGAACCATAAGGAGAGAATATGCCATATATCTTTGATTCAGTGATAAAGGCTTGGGCCTGCCCATCTGCTGTCTGTATTCCCTTGATGCAACCAAGTTGTTACAGTTGAACTTTAACAAGTGTCTTTTATTCAGAGCTTATTCAGAGTGGACATGGGATAAGAGTTAGGCTAGAAACCCACATTCAGTTTACAGGCAGATGTGCAGCTGATATCACAGCTGGTAAGACATCAGGCTTAGGGGATTGATAACGGTGTACAGAGCTTTTTCTTTTGGATCATATTTTGCTCAAGATGCCAGTGCTTACAGTTGAAAATTACCATCTGAGATCCATTTGTGACATCTGGTGAATGAGTGATACAATCTTATCTCCTTTCTGAGTGTCGTGGTTTAAGGCCTGCCACACAGCCCACTCACTGCCCCCGACCTCCTCCCTTGGCTCCCGGAGGGATGGGGAACAGAATCGAAAGAATATAACTCCCACAGGTTGAGATAAGAACAGTCTATTAACTAAGGTATAACACAAATCACTACTG
>WYDI02038652.1:0-18408 GCA_009867235.2 Psittacus erithacus | reverse complement strand
TTTAGTGACATGGTTTAGTGTGAGGGGACCCTGCCTATGGCAGGGAGGTTGGAACTTGATGATCTTAAGGTCCTTTCTAACCCTAACTATTCTATGATTCTAAGATTCTATGATTCCATATTTTAAGACATGATTGTATTCCATATTAAACAGGGACAAATTGTTTTTTTTGTTATTTTGCAGTTGGGAGAAGCCCTAATTTAGTGTTGAAGTCTGTCATATGTAACTGACAACTTAAAGAGGAGGAAGGTCCAGCCAGTTTTCATGTACTTGAACTCACTGAGGTACATTCTTCAAAGAATTGATCATTTTGTTCCAAAACTTCATCAGTGTGCATGAGATACACCTGATATGCCAGGTATCTGTGCTGTCATTCAGATGTATATCAGCAGGCTGGAGAAATGGGCCTACAGGAATCTTATGAAGGCCAATGACTTGCAACACCAAGTTCCGCAACTGGGGAAGATCAACCCCCATGCACCAGGACAGGCTGTGTGCTGACCAGGTGGAAAGTGTCTTTGAAGAGAACTTGGGAGTCCTGGCAAACAACAAGTTGAACATGAACCAGCAATGTGCCCTTGTGGCAAATAAGGCCAAAAGCATCCTTAGCTATATTAGTCCGAACATTGCCAGTAGGTTGAGGGAGGTGATCCTTCCTTCTTGTTAACACTGATGACATATCTAGAGTCCTGTATCAAGGTCTGTGCTCCCCAGTTCAAGTAAGACATGGAACTACCACGCTCTGAGTAGGTGGGTTGGACTAGATGAACTAGAGGAAAACACCTACAGAAGTGTTTTTCTACTTCAGAAATTTTGTGATTCTGTGAATATATGCACTGCAGTTGCTGCCTGAACCAAAACTGCTGTTTCAGCTTTGCTTCTTTAAATATTTGTGTACTGGCTGAGAGAGATCTTCACTGAGAGTGGGTATGAATGGAGTTCAAGCCTGTTTTACAGGTTCCTCTGACTCAAAGTTTCAAACTGAGAGCTAGGGGGGGAAGTTAATTTGGACTGGGAGAGCACTGAGGTAAAAGCCATATGGGGGGTGCTATTTGTATGCCGTCAGTCTAATGCATACTTTGACCATTGTCTTAGCATTTAGCCCCATATGGCATTAACTTCCATTCTGTTTGTCCACTTTTACAGGCACATAATGTTTCTTGTTTGTGCAACGCCTCGTATTTTCAGATCTCAGTCTTTGGCTCCTGTCTGTGTTCCCTTCATGCAGCTGATCATCAGTATGTTCAAACCTCTTCTGCTTTTCTGTATAGTTATGAGGCCATCTATGTAGAAGATGTGTAAACTATCACACATATGTTCATCTGTTTGGACTTGCTTTGGGTGCTTTGTTATTCCTAAGAGGTTCTGTGCTTCTGTATTAGTCCACAGCCATCCTATGAACTGAATTTTTGAGACTTTCTTTGTCTTATGAGATTAAATACTCTCTTGCTGCAAGATAAAGGTGGTACTTCTTAGTATGTGTAGACCTAAATGCATAAAATTTTGAAAAAAAAAAATCTGTGATGATTAAGAAACTTCTGAGCAGTTTGCACATATAAGAACTTTAAATGCTGACAATACTAGCTTCGGTTTCCAAAGAACTACTGCCAATGTGACAGCAGTAGCTGTAAGAATATAACTACCAGTATTTTTCTTTGAAAAGGAAAAGCCACTAACCTCAAAACCAAACTACCTCCCCCCCACCATCACCGTCACAAACCGAACCAACTAACCAACCAAAAAAAAATCTCCCACATCATAATGAAGTTTGTTTCATTGCAGTTAATGGTACCAATATTGAATGCTCAAAATTCTGAATTTGCAGAATGTAGAAAGGACTGGCATGCTTCTGTAATAATGTATAACTTACCGTGGTGAATTTTTTAAATGCTCTGCTATGTCCAAGAGCTTGCATATATACAGACAAGTACACAAAGACTCAAAACAAAAATACTAGCTTAATTACAAAACATGTTGTAACATGCCCACATGTTGCAAGCAGAACTTGGCATGCCTGTCTCATAATTATCCAATTGTTGCTTCTTCAGCAGTAAGTCATGTCATCAACATTTGTCCCTGGTGTGAGATTGACAGCTTCAAGATCCAAGTGTAAAACTCTGGAATGTTTGTTTCTACTAACAGGGATTGGTGGGTTTGGCTTTTTTCCCCCATCAGGCTTTTACAGTTTGAGTTGCATGTAATTGTGAGATGCTGTATCTTTGAAAATATAATGTTTCCAAATTCACAACTGATAAGTGTGAATTTGTTCTTTACCGCACACAGCTCCAAAGCAAGATGTGGGTAGATTTTTCAGTTGTGGATATGTATTCAAAATTTTACTAGTGTGTACATATACTGTGTACATGCACACATAATTTTTGGTGACCTGTGTTTCCAATCCAGGATAAAAATGCAAGCAAGAAGAAAAAAAAAACCAAACCAAACAAACAAAAAAAAAAAAAAAAAAAAAGCAAGCACAAAACAAAGAAAAACAAACTTCTCATTAGTTAATATTTCCTAATTAATACTACTATTTTACTGTAAGGGATTTATGCCTACTCCCAGGGCTTACTATCAGTAAGAATCTTTTCATATCAGGGGACTTCAAGAGGACTGACTTATTAGGATTACCAGAGAATTACTTTGTCAGCCTTCCTGTTCACTTTTGCAAGGACAGACCTGTTAATTCCAACTCATTTACTTTATGTGGAATGAAAGGTAAATTCAACAAAAGTGATCATAAGTCTCAAGCTTTTACTAGCAATAGCTGATGTAGATTCTGCATACTGTACTCAGGATACAACATCACAGCCGTGCTTTAAAAATGTCAGAATGCTAAATCCATCAAACAAGCATTATTGCACTGCAGCAAAGGAAAATCTTTTAGTCAAGAGATGCAGCAGAAACCTTAAACTAGAAGGTTGTCTTAACAAAGCATCTTCTACAGACATCAACACAATAGGACAGACTGCTCCCTTAGAATTTTGAAGACATTGGTATACAAGAAGGACAGCCTTCAGATTGATTTCAGATTAAAACCAGAGATTACAAAACAGAAAAAACATTTCAGAGAACAGATTTAAGTTCCTGCCATGTTTAGAATTGCACCTGACACGAGAAATTCAAGTTGAAGTGCAGATGAATTATTACTTAAGTAAAGTTAGCTCTTTTTAATTTTATAATTATTCATCTATGTAGCTCTTTTCTTTAAAATGATGATAGTGTTCAATATTTGTATTCAATATCATCTGATTAGCACTTTCCAATATTATATAATTAGTCTTTTTTTTAAAAAAAGACTTGTTTTTTAAAATCTGAATTTATGTCTCAGTTACATGACTATGCAGATTTTAATATGTTATGTATTAATGTATACGTATTATTTGTGTGATCTGGAATGTTTAATTTGAACTTCATTTAGAACTTCAGTGGTCAGTTTCAGAGTTGGAGAAAGAGGGACAAGTGTATTCAATTTAGTTCTTAGCTTTTGAAAGTGTTTATTGTCAGTAGTATATTTCCCTCATACTAAAATACATAAACAGATATCCATGTTTTGTAACTGCAGTAGTAATCTCTTGAGCTGACAAATTAATCACATATTTGAGCTTTAGCACATAGAATCATAGAATGATTAAGGTTGGAAAGGACCCTAAGACCATCTAGTTCCAATCCCCCTGCCATGGGCAGGGACGCCTCACCCTAGACCATGTAGCCCAAGACACAGTTCAGCTTGGCCTTGAACACTACTAGAGATGGCACATTTACCACTTCTCTGGGTAACCTGTGCCAGTACCTCACATAAATCAAGAAAGCCCTTAATGTGAAGGTTTAATTTTAATATAGATTAATAACAGTAAACAAAAAAATTGGAATTTAAAATTAAACTAAAATATTGATTATGTGCCATATTCTTATTTTTTCTGGTTATTTCAGTCTTCAAAATGTGTGTTCAACCATGAACATAATAAAATATTTTTTGTTGAAATCTAATATTCAGCAGAATTAATTCATCTGTGTTCTGTTTAAATGGGGGTAAACCTGCAGTTTGTGTTATTAAGGAATACATTCATAAAGAGTTTTTTCCATCCTTGGGTATGTTTTGGGGTTTATTTCTGTTTGCTTAGACAAAATAAAATTCTCTCTATTTCTGCAGTGATTTTCTGCCCCCCTCCACTCTGTATGTTGTCATCATATGATCATAGAATCATAGAGTAGTTCAAGTTGGAAGGGATATTTAAAGTTCAATTCCACCCCCCTGCAATGAGCAGGGACATCTTCAACCAGATCAGGTTGCTCAGAACCTAGTCCAACCCGACCTTGAATGTTTCTGGGATGAGGTATCTACCACTTCTCTGGGCAACCTGTCTGGGTGTTTCATCACCCTCACCATAAAGAATTTCTTTCTTGTATCAAATCTAAAGATGTGATGAACATGGGGTTAAAAAGCAAATAAGAATCTTCATTCTAAAGCAAAGAGTGCTGAATCATCCTAGCCAAAACCTGGGCAGAAATTTTGTGTGTATTTCAGGTGTTACATAAGCAGTAAGTTGAGAGAAAGTAGGGAGAAGTTCAGAAAAGTGATGGTGATAGTTTTTTTCCATGTGATATCCTTGATGAATGATTTAAAACAGCCTATTAAGATGACACACAACCCATTCCATGTGGTAACTAAAAGCCTTCCTGAAATCATGGCCAATTTAGAACATTTTGTTCAAGGTGTTGTCCAGTCAAGTTTCAAGAATATTCACATATCCACTGATGGAGATTTTGCAACCTGTTCAGTAACATTCTCCAATATTTGATTACTCTCATTGTGACTTGTTTTTTCTAATATGTAATTGAAATTTTCCTTGCTGCAACTTGTATCCTTTGCTTCTTGTCTTTTTTCTGCACATCCTCAAGAGCGGTCTGCCTCCATCTTCTTCTTTTGGGTTGTCAAAAGCTGCAACAAGATCTGCCCTTGATCTTCTCTTTTTGAGATTAGATAAACCAAAGTTTTTAAGTCTCTCCTCATTTCTCCCATGCTTCAGTCCCCTAATCATTTTGGTGCTTCTTCTGAGACAAAAGAGTAAATGAATGTCTGTCTTGTACTGAGGAACTTGAAACAGGACACATGTATCCTCCTGTAGTATGCTGAGTAGCAGAGCATAATCACATCTCTCAACCTGCTGTTGATGCTTTTGATGGTAAATCCACATATATGGTTGGCCTTCTTTGTCACAAGGATATACTGCTGCTCCTGCTCAGCTTGTCCAGCAAGACTTAACACTCTAGGTAGGCCCTTTTTTACAAAATTAAGTGAATATGTATTAAAAATAAAATGGAAAGAAAGGTAATATTTCAGCAGAAAGAAAGTTTTATAGCTAAAAGCAACTGCTAGTGTTAGCGTATGTACACAGGACATTTCTATGCTGTTGAATGCAGGACTATGACCTTATCTGTAATGGTGTATGCTTCTCTAATTATGCATGACTAGGAAATGTAATTGGAGTAGTGAAGAATGCAGGAAAAGATAGAAGTATGAATGAAGGAGTACTAAGTATGTCTTACAGAAGTAGTAATGAGAGACCTAGAAAAGACAGAGAAAAGGATGTTGCTAGTTGCAAGTGCTGGAATTGCAGGTGTTGTCTTTATGTAGTTGTGCACTATATTAATTATATTTTACCATTAGGTGGTAGTATAATAGCTGATATACTAAAAAAATTAATAATAATAAATATATTTACTTTATAAATATGTTAGATGAATTATAAATAATGTGGTTTTCCTTTCAAATGCTGATATTTTACTTGTAATGATATTAGTAGTACAACCTGTGGGTATCAGTCCTTCACTATAGTCTAAAAAATCCTTTATATTAAAGGTGTATTTTAGCAACTAATAGCAACTAATAGACTAGAAAGAATGTTAGAAAGTTTTTATAATTCCAAGGTGCTCTGAATAGGTGTATTATAATAACATGAGTACGAGTATGGGTATGCTGGCTGTAACTGACTATACGGTGAGCAGTGTCAGCATATGCAAATCATGAAGATCAGAAGAAAATACTAGAGTAAAAAAGCCTCAACAGGAGGTGGATGAGCTCATTTTCAATAATAATTCTCAGTATCATAGGAAAGTCTCTACAAAAACAGTTACAAATCACTACCCTATATCATGTTTATATCAGTGTTTGCAGCAGACATAGCCTGCTACTCTCCTTACACTGTGATTTAAATTAAAGGCCTGAATAAATTTTTTCCAGTTTTGCTTTGGTCTCAGGAACTGGTAAAGAATGCTCTTTTTCTTTATTATTGCATGAAAATAATATCATGACATTGAATTCCTCTTAGTCTAATTTAATATTTAGCATTCATGTATAATAGGCCCACACCCGGACTATATAAAATCATTTATTTTTAGTATTTTTGAAAGCTCTCCACTCTGTCTCATGTCTATAAAGTCTTTCAGATTCAGGGTAAGGGGAAGAGTTGTTTATTTTTGCTGCTCTTTTTTTTATTAGATGTCATGTATTGTATCACAGTCTTTCCCCTTTAGATGTTTCAGTTCCATAAGAACAAAGTGTATTAAAAATGTTATTTCTGGGGTTCAGTTTTATTATAATCCTGGTTATTTATCATCTTGGCTCTGAGCACAAGTTATATATTTTTAACTTCAGAAGCACTTTTCCTGATTTGTTATAATGTATCTGTCCACATGCTTTTACATGATTCCAGGCTTCTAGAGGGGTTTTATACCTGAGTACAATTAGTGGATATTCTGGAACATAGCGGTTTGGTTTTGACTTTCTTGCTTATAAGTGCTTAGGTAATGAACCACATTTCCTGTAGCAATGTACCTACCTTGTCAGATGTTATGAATCAAAACATACAATCTTGTTCCTTTTGCTCTGATTTTCTAGTTTTTTTACAGAAACACCCCCACCACCTGCCCCCCCTTTAAACAGTTTATGCTTTTTTGCTCATTTGTTTGCTTTATCTGTTCAATTGCTTGTGAAGTTCAGGAGTATATGTTATACACATTCTTATTTTTGTGAAGGTTTGGGGTGTCCTTAATTAAGTCAGAATATTTTGTTCTGATCTGTAGTTTTAATCTGAGATGTAAGGCTGCAATGATTATTGCTATGCTGTTGCAAAGATGTTTATATCATAGGAAATTCAGTAGCATCATGTTCACTGTTTATCTTGAAACACTGAAAAGAACTAAGCAGGCTTTCTACCTCTGTAAGAGAAGATACAGGCAACAACAATCTTCTCAGGCTATATACTGGCTTTATGTATTAAGTGCATAATATACAGCTTCAAAGAAAATCTGCAAAAACAATAGTCACCAGAATGTGTTCAGAACTCTAGGTTACAATGATAATCTTGTTGTCATGTTACCTATTTAGAAAAACAAACAACTAGTTGTCTGATGGAATAGAAAAAGATTCGTGCAATGGATGGCATGGAAAAAGAAAGTAAAAGAATTTTTAAAAGCCAAAGAATGTTAAAAATATAGCTCTTGTTGAACAGACAGGGAACCTTTGCCTGATTCTATGATTCTATAACATACAATAGTAGTCTGGCAAAGATGAAAATGTGCAAAAAATGATGTCACTGTCATGGGGGCTAGATCATGTTGTGAAGCATCTTTTTATTTATTCTTTTTTTTTTTTTTTGAGTGAGTTTACATAGTGGCATCAACGTAATTTTTACACCTATCCACACTAATATGTTATTTAACTTCCCTGGTTTTTTTTCTTTCTTCTAATGCAGTTGCCTATTATCTATCTATTCTGCTGCTAATCTTATTTGGAGGATACCTGAAGTTTTGAACTGCAGTGATGTAGTTTTTATTACAAGACAACATCAGTTGGATTTGAAATTAAGGAGTTATATTATTCTAGAGTATGTTCAGAAATAATTTAGGTGCATACTTTCATTTTTTGTTCTACGTGAACTGTTCTGTTCCCAGAATTTTTGCATGGTTGATCTAGTATTTCTTCTCAGCTTCTGTCTTATCTTATCTAGTCCATTTCCTGCCTTGAAAATCTTGAACCAGTTGTAATTTCTCAAACACTTCTAACATCAGTATCTGTTACTGTTTCATTAATATTCATTAAAAGTTTTGTTACTTTCTGATTTAGGGTCATTTTTCATCCTATCTCAAAATTATATCCATGCTTCATAAAGTTTGTAAAAGTATTTTTGAAATTTTTGCTACTGAAGTTTTCAGAATTCTTGTGTTTGTTTTTGGAACATTTAAAAACATCCTCCCACCCCACCCCTAGCATAAATCTATATACACAAAACCTGAAAGTACCTGTATAAAAATATTTTGCAACACATCAAATATTTCTCTTAGTCAACCTCTACTATATGAGTACTGTTTCATAGCATATGTTTCACCAATACACTTTCAAAAGCTTTTATGCACGCCACATGCCAGACTTAAATTTTAGTTAGATCTGACTTGTTTAGCTATACAATGAACTTTCATACATAATCTTAAGTGATCTGACCTGTTATTTCCTTTTTAATAAATTTAGCTATATAACTGTTATTTAAAAGGATTTTAAATGTTGCTTTACAATATTTGCCATGTCCCATGTAGTAAAGTTAAATTGTGTTCGTGGAATAATAATAGACATTTCTTATCAACCATATCCCTCCTGGAGTTCTAATTGTGAACTCTGACATTTGACAGATAGTTATAGCTGGACAATTTGGAAATTAATATCTAGCTTGCTGCAGGCTGATTTAATGTTCAGCTTTATTTTGATAGAATGTGTGCAACAAACTTCTTTCTCAGGTTTCTTCCTGTTTTGTAGCTCTTAGGTTTTTCTTTAAGGGTAAAGTAATCATGATTTTCACACTTTTTTTTTTTTTTTTCCATTACCATACTTAACCTAGTAAAAATGTGTGTTTTTTCCCTCCTCAAATAAAAAGGAGCTTTTTATAAAGCCAGAATCTGGGAATGATAAACTATAACAGGCAAATTGAATTAAAATTTTGAAAAATGCATTCAGAGTGAAAAAAATGGGGCTTGTTAATGTTATAGTATGGCATTTTGCTCAGAAAGGTTGTGGAATGTTCCTCTTTGTAGATATTCAAAAGCCATCTGAACATGTCCCTGGACAGCCAGCTCTAGGTGGCTTAAGAAGGGGGATAGGACAAGATGATCTTCAGAGGTCCCTTCCAGTCTTAGGCAACTTCCGATTCTGACTTTTTGCTTGCAGTTCTTTATCACTACTAGATGATAGACTATCAGTCTGTTTCTTGGTAAAAATTTTGATTGTGAACTGATGTTGAATCTCTTTGGAAACAATTAATCACTCTTATAGTACGGCATATAATCATCAACCTGGCTGTAGCAGCTAATTCAGTAGCCAGCAGTAGTCGCTCTTGCTTTATACTATATAACATACAAAGTAAAGGGATCACTTACCTAGAGGATAGAACTTTCAAACACATCTGCTTGTGCTTTCTTTTCACTGTTTTAAACATATGCATATTAGAGGTCTTGAATTTCACATCTGGGCATCTATCTTTTATATCTTTCAGTTCACCTTAGGTGCTGTGAGGGCTTTGTTAGTTTGTTTGTTTGCTGTTTTTCCCAAGTATTGTACATTCTACTTCCATTTAGGAAATAGAACAATGATAATTAGACAAACGGATGCTAAACATTATTGCAGGGATGTGGTATTTGGGGGTATGATTCCCAAAGGAAATCTCATCTACTTAGAGGGGAGCAGCATGTTCTAACAGTCTATTCTTTTTCTAATTTTTTTTTTTTTGTGGAGGGTGGGGGAGATTGGGGTGTATGTGTACAGTAGTGTCCCAGCCTTTCTCCTAGATGAGAATAATGTTTAATACACAGAATAATCTGTAAATATTTTCTAAAGTTTTGAGACTTATTTATTCACCCAGGTGAATCTCTTTTGATTCACCATGGTGGTCATTGATGTTCAAAGGGTATCCATACAAAGAACTGGGAAACACCATAGATTTTATGTGGCAACTAAGAAGATTCATTTCTTCTAACAATGTTATTACTAGGGAAAACTGTCTTAAAATTAAAGCTTGCTTTGGATTCAGGTAAACCTTACATGAAGTAATCTTCTATTCCAGTTGCTTCTGGTTAAAAAGCATACAGCTTTCTTCTTAAGACTGTATAGATTTCAGTTCAGTTTTCTGGAAGTATTGAAGGTAGTGTACAGTTTCCAAACTGATGTCTAAGCTATCTTCTTACTGTGATTTGTGTTTAAAGAATAGATAAATGTTGCCTTTTTTTTGCTCCCACCCTTTGTAATCCTATTGGTTTGTATCAGTTGTTAAGGAAGACAGTAAAACTGCAACCATTTAATAATAAAGTAGAAAGAGAATAGAAATAGAAAATGTAGTTGAGTCAGGAGACAAGGAACAGCCCTCAAAAAAGCACTGCTTTATAACAAAATAAATTATACATAGTGCTTTACTATTGTGCATTATGAATTGTTCCAATTCCACATGCTTTCTTGTGGATGAGGCAATTCATTACACAAAAAAACATGAATTCATGTCTAGCTTCACAAGCTACTTTACAATGCTTAGCTCAGTGAGTTTCCACTGGCCTTTGTGGAACTATTCTAAATGTACATAAATGTAAATGAGGGTACAACCAGGCCTTGTGTCTGAGTCTTCATCTTGCAAAGTGAAGCTATCTACAAACTTAAAAACTCAGGAAGAACAATAATTATCTATTGTGGCTGCAGTTTTGTAATGACTTGGGTTTAAATAGGAGAGGATCAAATAGTTATTGCACTATACTCTGATAAAGCTGAAAGGCACAGCAGTTATTGCAATCGGCATGATCCCAGCTCAGGCTGTTCTAGCAGGTTAGAGAATAAAATTGTTACATAACCTAAACAGTGAAACATTCTACTGTCCTGTTCTGTGAAGACTTTTATAAAAATACCCCAAAGGTTATTAGAATAGCTATTACATAATTTACTTGCTCAAGCAATAGAACATAAAGGCTGTTTACTGTATGCTTTGTGTAACACTTAACACAGTGGTATTTTAATTCTACCTGAAAACATGATAATACATTAGAGTTACTACATGTTATACATTTGAAATACTGTATATTATATAGGGATAGCACTGTTTCTGTACACTGTTAGCACTACATGTGAGTTTATATCACTAGGCTTAAGTTTTTTCCTCTGTTCCTTTAACTTATATGTATTATGTGATTTTCGTTTGGATTTTGGTTTTTTGTGTTTTGATTTTTTTTGGCTTTTTGGGTTTTTTTGGTGTTTGTTTTTTGGACTTCTTTTTTTTTTTTTTTTTTTTTTTAATAGGGATAGCCACCAGGAAAATGCTCATAATTAAAAGACGAGAAACAGACTTTGCCTGGCCTGTGTATACAGCCTCTTGATGAATCAGGATCTGCTTTTTATAAATATAATCCTTGTGTTATGAACTCCTTTGACTGTGAAAATCAATGGAAATAATTTCCATCTTCATTCATGATTCACTCTTCACTGGTTTCTCCTTCTTATTTTCTGGATTTACTTCATACAAATGCCACAGGCCCAGATAAAGTGAAACAATTTCATAATATTAATTTTTCCCCTTTTGAATTCATGGCATCCAATTTCTGGTTTTAGTTTTAAATGTCTTTGTGTCACTTTGAGTATATAACATACAGAAAAAAAAATACATTCCTTCATGGGCTGAGAGATTCAAACTGTCAACAGCTAGCTCTTATCTTTTTGGTATAGATTTCAAGCTTCTGAGTTCTCGGTCATAGAAGTCAAGAAAATGAGGTTAAATCAGGGCCTGCATACTTATGAGGTTTAGCGAGTACATTTGTGTGACTCTGAAGGGAGATAAATGTGCTATTATGACAAATAGATTGAAGAATCTGCATTAGCTGCAGATGTTTATGAGCTAACAGAACAGAAAAAGCTTAAAAATACATTGAAGAGACTTGCTTGTAGGAAAATTCCTAACATCCGCTTAAATGTTTTGCATGGTTTAAAATGTTTCTGTATTTATTATTGTTTATAATAAACTTCTGGATGCTTGATCTAGGAACCTTTTTTTTTCCTGATTACTTTCTCCTTTGCATCAATTGCCACTTGGTGGTTGTATATTTTTCTTTGGAGGTTGCAGGCTTTTTGAAATCAACATGTTTAATAGAAAAATCAGCAGCAAAACATCTTGAGGGAACAAGGTGTCTCTGTGTATGCCTGTGTTTATATATGTACAAAATTTGTATGAATATGTGGATATTTGTCAGTCAAAAAAGACTGCTCACATACTATACCTTTCACATAGAGCTTCCTACAGAGCAATCAGGATGTGAGGAAAGCTAGAAATTGATTACCGTTTTATCATTTTCAGTTATCTTGTGTTTAAACTCCAAAATGGTTAAGGTCTCATCTACATTTTTTTTATTTATATATGTTCTAACAGGGTGTTTTTTGGTGAGTCATCATACTATCCAGTAAAGATATGCTCTGGAGCAGAATTAACCTTAGTGATATGACTGTGCAGAAAATGTGGAAGAATACAATCTTTAATTTGAAAAAGAAAGAGTCTACCCTGTGTTCAAGCATGAAATTCATTATCTCCATTGGAGAAGGTGTATTTTCTGCAACATCCAGGGTTGCTAAATAGGGAAAAATAAATCAAAATAAAGAGCTGGTATCAAATGTACAGTTTATGAAACACATATTTGGAGAATAAGCTCAGGTGATGCTATTTGCTATAAATTATGTTTAAAGGATGGTAAGATACCTTGGCTTTGGGTAAAGAAATCTTTTTTTGTTAAATAGCTGATTGTTCATTATAATGATATAAATTATTGTGATGAAAATTATATTCATATCAAAACTAAATTAACTTTTTAAAGTTATGCTAATAAAAAAAAAGCAAAGCCAAAACCAAAGTAGCAGTTGAAATTGTTCTTTTCCTACTGAAAAAAAGAACATCCAGAAGAAATAACTTTATAGTTAAGACTTATGCTTTGAATGTATTTTATGTGGGTTTTTTTCAGCATCTTTCAAAACTGAAAGTTCTCTCTGTAGTCAATCAGTTAAATGTATGGAGAAGATAATTGCTTCAGATTACAAAAACCATGGTTTGTAGTAATAAAGACAGTGCTAAATAAGAGAGTTCATATCCTCTGGCTGTGTACTGTGGGGACAGTAAGTCACAAGCAGATTTCATTGACACCTGAGTGAGAAACATTACATAGGCTATGAAGTTTTCCAGATTTCTGTGGGAATTCTTTACAGTAAATGTTGACTTTTTATTGACAGTCACATAAAATATATAATAGGTGTGTAAACCTACAGAGTTAAAACTTAAGTCTATTCTTAAAAATCAATGTTAGCTAGTCTGGATAAGAGATGAGTATTGGAATTCAGGTCTCAGAGAGAAAAGAAAATTTTCTTCCCTTACATGGTCCTTTTGCATGTTTACCACAAGCTAATGTCATTTCTGCAGCTGCCCATTACCACCAGGTTTCGCCCACTTCCAGCCCTTTTCCTGACAACTTGCCTTTATAATTTTTTCCTGCTCACACTTGAAAAACAAAACAAAACCAAAAAAAAAAAAACCAAACCCAACAACAAAAAAGAAAGGTGTTAGCTCGTAAGTTCACATGTTAACAAATTTCGGAATATTGATATGTGACTTCAGAGTACAAATGTGTGACCCTCAGCTGGAAGGGATGTGCTGCGCAGGAGAGGTAAGATCTGGTAGCGGGTAGAGGAAAAGCTTACTGTGTGCTACAGAATGATATGTTAGATGAACAAACTTCCTATTTCATTTGACTCCCTTGTTCACTTCCCCCTCTCTCCCTGGAGCCATTGGGTGAACAAACATGGCACAACATGCTGTTATTCCTGCTGTGTACGTGGTTCACCTCCTGCCCTAGAGTCTGTTAGCTCCTGATAGCACAAGTTTTAGTTGGTGGCTGACAATGCCCAGCACCTGTCCCATCTGCTAGGCAGATGGTTGCACATATGAATTTATTATTGCATTGATAAAGGACTTGCTGTGTAGATATGGAGCTGCAGATGACAAAATGGAGAAAAGGTGAAGGGACAACATCTGCATGAAGACATACCAGTGTGTGCTTTTTCTTTTTTTTTTAATCCCTCCCTCTCTCTCTCCCCCTTCCTCCCCTTCACCCATTCCTCTGGTACTCTTTTTCTTTGTGGTATACTGCATCTGTTTTTTTAGCAGAATGTGGGGTTTGCCTTTCCTTTTCTCTCTTGGTGCCATATAGTGCACTTCAGCTCCTTAATAAGCTGCTTAAAGTTGAAAAAGCAGTTTCTCCTACTTGTTTTTACTTTATATCTTGCTTTTGCATTTGAGGAAAAGAGAAAAATCTGGATGCTGAAAGTTGTTGACACCTTTTTATGTTTTCTGCTGCTTTTGAGATATGCAGATATTGTTTAGGGAGAAAGGAAAGAAGAAAACTTGGCAGAGGGGCTCAGGTCATGCCATAGGGAGTAAATGAAGCATTATTTTTACTCCACGGAGCAATCCTTGAGCTGCTGGATCTGCATCTTAGTGGAACATTGCAAAACAGACACAGTAGGGGGTAAGAAACTAAGCTTTATACAACTGTAAATGATTCAGACATGCAAAGCTGTAGATGCTACACCCGTTAATGAGATGTTTGCTATCTAAAATTCCTTCTTTTCATGGAGTTACGCCTTTCTGCATAGACATCCATGTTTTGTTCTCTTGTTTACTATTTGTCTGCTGAAACAAATGAAGAAACACAGATTTATAGTTCCCACAAAATTTCTTAAGCATAATTACTCTATTGCAAAGAATTAGATTCCTTGGTGGGGGTAGTAAAACATTAAGGATGCTGTTTTCAGAAAGGTTGATTTAGTGGTTAGGATTTTCCATAAAATTTGCTTAACATTTACTAATTTCTAAAAATGCCTCAAATATTGGTCTTGTGTTTTAATTTTGTAACTGAAAAATTTCATCAAGTATCATAGTTTTGGCTTGTCAAGCAACAGTTGTCAAAATCCAAAAAATCACTTAACGTGCAAAACAAACTTGCTAAATAGTCATAGTGTGGTTATTCTGCTAACAACTTCCGTTTGCCTGTGACATGTTACTTTTTTCCTCCTGGTTATAAATATTTGCTATTGAATAAAAGCAAAATTTATGCACAAAGGAGACGGATGCTCTCATCACTGAAGAGAATAGTGGTGTAAATAGAGCAAATGTACTGTGTTGTACATTCTTTTAAACGAAAATATTGTTCTTGTGGCTACTGATACTGTTTATTACATGCTGCTCATGGCAGCATGCATTTTGTTAGATTGCAGGTCAACTGTGACTCTTCTCCAAGTGTAACTCCACTGGTCAAGCAAGCGCTGTGCAAGTCATATTGTGTATTAAAAAAGTAGCTCCTAGCTCAAGGCTTGCGTTTTGCTGTTCACTGAGTTTATGAGAAATACTGTGTTTATGTAGAGTATTAGTTTTCCTGTTTCCCTGTTCTTCGCTCTCCAAACCCATCCCCAGCCAGGCATTTCTGTTCAAAAATAAATAAATAAAACACAACTTTATTTTTTTTTTTAATATATATTTTTATGCATAAAGAAGTGCTGGAAAAAAGATTTTGGGTTGTATCATGCTCAATGACTCATCCATAAAATGTAAAATTCTCTAGGATTACAATGTAGTTTTTGAAAGTAACAAAGACACTATGGCCCTATGAAAGACAAAGGCTGCTGTTTTAATATTTGTTTTACGGTTTCCTAGTAAATTAACTATGATATAGTCAAAGATTTTCTATTAAGTACTGAACAAATGAACCACAGCTCTGTCTAAAGTCTAGTATGCTTCTCTGGTTACAGATATGCTTCAGCATGTAATTGGCTGGCAGGGAGAGTTACTGACCTACTACAATAACAAAATCAGTCAGCAACAAAATATTTGAACTGTTTCATTATATTGAAATAGCCCTAGACAGACATCTGATGATAAATGTTTTTCAAACAAGTTGGGGAATGTCCATCGCATTCATTGATCTTATAAGGTACAATATGTGGAGAGGCTTTCTATTTAAATTGGGAGTCACTGCACAATGTGCTGCTCTCTAGATGGAAGAGAATTTTTAGTGGTTTACTGATGTTTTCAAGGACATGTTGCACCCAGAAATACTTAAAGAAATGCACATAAAGTAACTGTGATAGCTTGCATGGGGAAAGATTTTACACCACAAACTAAGATATAAATGGACTTATCAGATACAGATGATGATACAGAAACTATTTTGTTTGTTCTTAGCCATAGTGATATTGACATTTTCATATAGTTTAATTAATGTCTGTAAAAATGAAAACTACTGAAAAATATATGCAAATGTATTTCATGTGTGTATGTGTTGAAACTGAAATTGCTCTAGGTGCTAGTCAGTAGACAAAACCCTCCTCAAATCAGTAATCAAAAACTTAGCTCCCATTATTGTAAGTTCAAAATGAAAGAAAAAGGATCATAAACAAAGGATATTATGCAGTGTTTAGCTGAGCTTGTATTAAGAGCTAAACATGTGTTCGATCCCACCTTTTGTCTGAGAGAAAAACCTTGTTCTGTCAAAGTGAGTTCAGAAGCCTTTCTTCTCTTTATTTGCTTTTAAAGACTTGTTCTGGTGGGATGATATATGCGTTTGGCGGAGGAGAAATAATTCAAAAACCATTCACATGTAGAGTTGTTTTAGATTCTTACAAGGACAAAATATCTCTCCATTTTTTTAAATACAAAAGCATTAAGAAATGCTAGCATTAATCTATTTGGAGAAAGTTATCCATTCAGCTCTAAGAAAACTGTCAGTTATCATTGAAAATATGAAAATATATTAAAAATGGTATTGTGTGTAGCAGTGAGTTTTACTTCTTTACTAGCAGAATGATATATTGATAATCTGAAAAAAAATTTGCATAAAGGTGAAGGAAAATCATTATAATTTGGTGTGGTAAGTGATAGGCTTTATGGAAAAACCTATCACACAATATTTGTTGGCCATCACTGGCTGGTTATAAAATTGGTCACATCCCCATCCATTACTCTATAGGTATTTTTGCAGGCACAGAAAATAACCCAGACCTTTCAGGAATCTGCAGGTAAATCCTGGCACTTCATATTCTGTGGCTAATAGACTACCGATCAGCTCTTTATAAATTAAGGGATATTATAGACTTTATGTGGTAACTTAGTTCATTGCAATTGTCAAAATGCCTGCTTCATTTGAGGTCAAAGTTAGCCCACTTTTTAGCGTACATCTTTTTCTTGTAAATTTTAATCTTAAATTTTTTTGAGATTTGGGGACATTTTTAATGTTCAATGAGGGTTGAAGCACGCTGTTTCCAGATTTTTCTGTCTACAGTTATGCATACGGCAAGTGGACCATTGTTTCCAATTAAAAAAAAAAAATGTCTATGAGCAAGAAGGATTCAGTGGCTTTAACTCTTAGGTTTTGTATCTGTGGAGTTATGCTTAGTTATGCTTATTTTGATGCTTACTAATACAGCTAATTCAATTACTTGATCTGACACTGTGTCTACCAGATTTTAATCTCATGAATGTACATGCATGTGTTTTTATGCACCAAACTTAAGCTTGTTGGAACATTAATTCACAGGTCAGCTTGTTGGAACATTGATTCACAGGGCAGCTTGTTGGAACATTGATTCACAGGTCTAATAAATGCAAAACCAAGAAACTTTACATTGCCTTATGACAAATAGAAATGTTATGGTGGCAGTAGCGTATAATTGCATGGATCGTTTGCAAGCATTACTTGGAAAAGTATCCAAAGGCCTTATTGGTACATGAGAAAGAATGGTGCAGAGACCAAAGTATACTCTTTAACAACAAAACTTGAATAGTCCACATTGCCTGGGCTCTCAGAGGATCCTTCTGTTGTGGGTTGCTGAAGGTCGAAGAACAACAAGTGCCAATCGCGACCACAACAGTGCATCGGCGGCAATATCGCACCAAACAAGACTCCCTGATTCCCATCCATGAGCTGATCCGTAGACTGGAGAGTCAAGGAGTGGTCAGTAGGACCCGCTCACCCTTTAATAGCCCCATATGGCCAGTGCAAAAGTCGAATGGAGAGTGGAGACTAACAGTAGACTATCGTGGCCTGAACGAAGTCACACCACCATTGAGTGCTACTGTACTGGACGTGCTAGAACTTCAGTATGAACTGGAGTCAAAGGCAGCCAAGTGGTATGCCACGACTGCTATCGCTTTTACTTGGAGGGGCGTCCAGTACACTTGGAACCGGCTGCCCCAGGGGTGGAAACACAGCCCTACTGTCTGCCATGGACTGATCCAGACTGCATTGGAACAGGGGCAAGCTCCAGAACACCTGCAATATATTGATGACATTATC
>WYDI02038651.1:14664-27419 GCA_009867235.2 Psittacus erithacus | reverse complement strand
TTATTATTATTGGTGGTAGTAGCAGCGGTTTGTGTTATACCTTAGTTACTGGACTGTTCTTATCTCAACCCGTGGGAATTACATTCTTTTGATTTTCCTCCCCATCCCTCCAGAAGTGGGGGGAGGAAGGCAGGGGAGTCAGCAAGCAGCTGCATGGTTCTGGGTTGCCAGAACTGGCTTGATCAGCATGCGTTAGGACAGTAGATGCCAGAGACTGAAAACCACTCTCAGGCAATATCTCTTAAGTACACTTTGTGCTCTAAGGAAGATTGATGAATAAAACGCATTGCTCAAAAAAAGCAGACAGATTTTTGAAAGACTAGAAAACAATTCCATTTAATACAAAAAATGTGTTCTACCTGGAGTTTGCAGTCACTGGAAAGAAATACAAGTATGTGTCACTGCCAATTTGCCCTGCATGTGTTAATAATTTGGAGGAAGATCCAATCAGAACTCTCACATATGTGAGATTATACAGGCCCTTTGTATTAGAAAAGAAAAGCAACAATCCAGCCAAAACTAGAAAAGGGGTTTAATGCGCATAAAAATGTGAGCTTTAGTGGGTGACCGAAGAAGCATATCTTTTGTTGTTGCTCATGTTGTATGATTCTCAGCAATGCTGTTGACAGTCTGCTACTGATGTTGGTTATTTGGTTATATGTAGAAAATACTTCTAATCAGTTTATATTTTCCATATAATAAAGAACTACTGCTTAGGAAGTGCTTTAGGATAACCAAACGAAGCAAAGATTATGTACAGTAAAGGCAATTTTTTATAATAAAGGCTCTCTAGGATGACAGTACTGTAGAAGCCTGTCTGTGCTGCTAAATTAGGAGTTTCTTCTTTATTTTTGATAAATTCAAAGTAATATGAGACAGGAGCAATGTAAATCAGACTCTGCTAAAAAAAATGTTTTTATCTCCTCTCAATCAATGAAATGACACTGGTATAGAATAAAGGTTTTGATGAACATGATAAGAGAAAATAAAAAAAATTATCTAAAAGTAAATTGCACTTAAAGAGAGGAAAAAAAAAAAGTAATTTAACCCAAACATTAAAGATTAACTTTTCGAAACATAGTGTCAGCATTTGCAAGGCAGGATGTGTAATTTTCAGAATACAATTAATTGTTCATCTGCTTTTTCTCATAACCAATGATGCATGCAATGGTAGCAGACACAAGGGCACAAAATTATTTGTTCTCAGGTATGCCAATTTTAATTTCATTATTTACATACAAACTGAAACAGTGTCTGACAAAGCAACCCCTGTTTGTAGGTGCCAGTGAAAGGTTTGGAAGTTTGATTAGGAAATTACATTGACAAAACAAGATTTAAAGGACCTTTCTGGACATATATATGATCAGATGCCTTTTTCTGATCCTGATCTTTAATTTTAAATGGATATCATGGTATACTAGGAAAGCTGGAACATTGTTTATCCTAGTGTACATCAATATGCAAATTCAATAGCCACTTTGCTACAATTAGGAAATCTGGTTTTCAGTTTCTGAATACACATACTCACATATTAAGCTAGCAATTCTTTCAAGAATGTTCCAGAAATGCAATATTTCTGTCTCAGAAAGACAATCTGGTAACTATACAGAAAGAAGGCCTCACATATATGTGCATGGTAATTACTGGTTCCAGGGCAGTGAGTTCAGGGTAAAGCAATATGTTTCTCTGAATTTCCTTCATCAAACCTCTACAAAGCCTTAACAGATGCACTTCTAATTAGCTGAGATTAAAGAGTGACTGAAAATACTAGAGGAGAATGCAAATTATAATCTCTAAAGTTCCTTTTAGAAAAATCTATTATTCAAGCCTAAGCAGACACTTTGGTCTATAGTGGCACTCCTACTAAAAATTAAGAAAATGTGCACATTGAACATTTGTTAACGCATCTTTTGTGTACTATTCAAGTGTGTTGACAAACTAAATTATGCTTCATGTAACAATAGAAGTGATAAAATGCCTGCAAGTGGGGTGATGCTAGAAGGAATATCTGTACTTTAACATTTTTAAGAGTGCTACTATTAATCAGAAAAAAGTGTCAGCTCTTCTGTTTTTCTGAAAAGATATGAAAACTGCTGGCTGGAATTTAGTGAGAAAGAAATGTTTTAAAATACTTTACATACTATATCATAGTTTCTGTTTCCAGGGAAACCATTTTTTTATATCGCTTCACTATTAGGAGAGTGTTGTCAGGAAGGTTGAATATTAAGGGTGGGATCAGGGGTGAACTGAGGGACAAGAAAATAATTGAGACTGAAAATGCCTATTATAATGGAAATAGCATATTTAAGGAAATATAGTATAATAGTATATAATAGTATATTTAAGGAAAGATATTGTTTTGGACCACTTTTATCCTAGCTTTCATCTTCAGGAGACTGTTTCTATATACTGGCTATCTTTGAAGTATGACACATTGTGTACTGTAGTAAGAAAAAAAAATAAATATTAAAGCAAAATACAGTTCAGTTGCCTGAAGCAAAAACTGAAGAGTCCCCTTAAGCTGTTATAAAAGCTCGCAGAAACAGTATATTCAAGACAACTGGATGAATTTCAGAAGGGTTTTCTTTAGAGGCAATAACTCATGTCGTTTTTTACTTGGGACTGTTCTTCATGCATGAATAATGAATGAATAGAAAAAGAACTAATAAAGGGGACTGAAATTCTTGCCAGCTCCTGGTGGTTTTTCATATCTTCAGAATTCCTTCATATTGACAACTGTACCAAATCACTAATATCAGTCTTACAAGATAACCTTTCACAAAGTGGCATTTTGGAGATATGCATTACAGAGGTAATACGATTGACATCTGTCCCTTCTGTTCTAGAACCTCAGATCCTATATAGAGCTAATTAGTACACAGGCAGAATGTTTCTGGAGTGTGTGGTTCTAGAACTAAGGACTGAAGCATCCTTTTGATATCATGGGATTTGCAGATGTCATGGTGAGTGAGCATTAGAAATGAAACTGTATGCCTCTGAGAAGAAAAAAAAAAACAAAAAAACAAAAAACCAAAACAACATTTATTCTAAATATGAACAACATTTTGGCTTATTAACCTGTTCAAGACTGGAAGATATTATAAATCACGCAAGGAAAAATCAGGAGACAATGTTCTTTTCTGCATTGTATACAACACTGTTTCGGGCATTAGTTCAACAAATCATATTTACTTCCATGGAGATGGTCTTGATAAATATTTCAAATTGGCTAATAAGACATTAGGAAACTAACAGGAAATATTTTGGGCCCATACTATAATATTGCAAATGCAAAACCAGACAAGGAAAGTACTTTTCATGAGAAAAAAACCCAAACCATCAAGGCTAAAAACCTAGGATGTAACAAAGCTGGGTGTAGAATAACTTTGATAAATGATGCAAAACTGAAAGCAAGTTCTGGGGGTTTTTTTTTAGACCCTGGAGCAGACTCTAAAGAACAAAATAAGCTGATGAAACTCACCCTGCTATGAAATATGTTGTAGGCTGTAAGAATTACACAGGTCTGACAATGGAACATAAACCCCACAACTTTATTGGAGTGTATACCTTATCACACTGAGTATTGAGATAATATCTGTAAACCAGTTGCTCTGCCTCTCATACTCCTGTGAGTAACTCAGGCACAGGCTGGTCACTGATACAGTATTTTATCCAGACAGAAAAGTATCTTGAAGAAGTTGAATGTTTGACACTTTGTACATTAATCTTGAACATAGAAAACCAAAAAGTATTTCTCAGCAACAACAAAATCAGTTGGAGAGACAGGGGTAGAGGTCCAAAGAAATATTTAGGAGCAAAACAGTCTGTCATATACATATCCTAATCTGAGTTATCAAGTTCCCGCATCAAGGCAATAGCATTGTGCTTGTTTGTGTATGACACAGAATCTTAACAGTATCCTGGTCATGAACAAGCATGAGTTTCCTAACTGTTATTGTATCTTAAGTATGTGACTTAAGTCACTTTATTTCTGCCCTGTTAAATTCAGGTTTCAGACTATAACCAGGTTTTTACACAAATGCACTTTATAGCAGGTTACAGTAGTTTTGTGGTGAATATATATGATCCATCTTCATTGGAACCTGAATTTAGGACAGGATAAGAAGTTACAGATTTAAATGAGAATGTACATTGGAAAAGAAATAACATAAATCAAGAAACTGATTTTTAGTTTGAAGAGATTATGACAGAAATAAGTGGTTACTTTAGCTTCATTTATGTTAGAAGCAATGGAAGGAGTAGAATTAAATGTATTTATCTCCACTGTGTCTAATCAAAAATAGTATATGATAATACCTGCCACATATAGGTTGGTTTCACATACCGGAATGAAGGCATACTGGAATGGAGGTACATAAATCTCGTTGTATTAGGCAGAAAAAACCCAACGTATTTTGGCCTGACTTGCTTAGTAAATGAGAACTGATCAGAGTAGTTGAAAAAATCCTTTTATGGTGCATCCAGGATAACTATCACCATAAGCACAGAAATAGTTTCAAGCTTATCCCAGAGACCATGTGTATAGCACCTTTTTGTGTGTCTTATTTGTCATGTTGCCTTGCGTGAGAAAGTTTATAGAGGTACAGCTTTGCTAGCAGATTAAGATAAACACATTTTACCTTTACTGTTTTCTCTAAATCTTAGGTGTTTGTAAATTTATTATGTAAAAATCTTAATACTGTTGCCAGAAAGGTCAGTTTAACAGTCATTGTCTATACTGGTGTGATAACGCACTACAAATCTTATCTTCTGATAGCTGCTGCTCAGGTCAGTGGAGTGTGTTTTGCAGAAGGACATTGAACTTTGCTCTTAAGGGAAAGGAGAAACCCAGTGTTGTTATCTTGCAACCTCAGTGCTAAAAGATAAGAGGAAATAAGAAGCTACAAAGATAGCTTTGCATACCCTTGTAAAATTATTTTAACAGTTGTACTAATACTAGGTTTGTTTTAAAACAAAGGTATAGAGATACAGCTAATGACTCAAAAAGTGCCTTCATTAATCAAATGCCCTGAATTTGTCTCAGCTCTGCTTCTCAAGATTGTGGATAATTGAGATAAAACCCCCAGACTTCTGTGAATACTGTATGCTGTAAAGAGATTTATAAACAGCTTAATTGAGGCAACCAGTTCTTCATGGTTCAAATAAAATAATTTAGAATGTCCTGGTATTTTAAAACTGAAAGAATGCCAGAAAGATTAGTTTCTATAACAGCTAATTCAGCCTGATTTGATCTTCTTCTGAGTTGTCTGAACCCATGTTTCCGGCACCTGTTCATTTGTAGCATGTGATTATGTTGATTCAATCACTTTCAAGCACATGAAGAAAATTATTGATAATTCACCAACTGTTTTTTAAGAACAAATTTGATCTTTTAAAAGAGGAGAGGAAGAAAGTGATCACACTTCAAGGTCCTTAAACTGTAAAACAGTATCAAGCTGTGTATATTCTGAATAGATGGTAAAACAAATAAAAGTCCCAAACTGTGAATAGCATGCTATTGTTTTATTTGTTGCAATATTACTAGGAAATATTTTTAAAAGAAAATAAAAAATTAAAATTTCTAGCAAGCTATATTATGTCTGTTTGAAGAAGGACTGACTTAATTTTTTACATGACGTATCAAAATATACCTGGCTTCCCTATTCATTTTAATTTGCTATATATACTATGAAAAATAAATGAACATGGTAAGGATAGTGGTTTAGTATATCTCATATCTCATCTAACTCTCACCTAGGTAAAGTAGCTTAGAGTAACAAGTGGCCACCATCTTCCAGCTTCAGATTTACATTAGTATCATGATAAGACAGAAAATATTGTGTCCCAGCAGTTCTTTGTGCATCACCTTGAAAGAGGTGATTGCTCTTGGCACATACCTCTGGAAGTTCACAAAGAATTTGACAATAAAGAAACAACCAAGCATACACATATAAAGCCCAATGACATTTCATATTTGTGATTAGTTTTTTTAATACCCTGTAGTTAGATAACAGTGTAAAAATTTAGCGAGAGTTACAGAAGAAACATTTTCTAAAATATAAATGAGTTTGTGAACAAATACAAGCTAGCAGTCTTGTTTTTAGATACAAAGAAAGGAAAAACTGTTTCTTTCAGGTATCTATATCATGGGCTTTGAATAATGTCTTATAATTATCAGTCATGCAGTGTAGCAGGTACTAATTAGCTTCTCTTGAGTGATATTCTAAGATTTAAGAAAGCTCAATGAAAATAATAAAAATAAAAATACAAGAAGTCTATTTGTAATGTTTGATGTAGCAATCCCTACACACTACTACCCAGTATAATCTGCTATTTATATGAGCTTTCCCTACATTAAGCTTTGGCTGTCAATGTACAAAGTACAGTGTGATTCTTCACCTTCTTTAAATCGTCTTATTTTAAAGAGAAATTAGCTGTTACCCAAATAGCTTGAATATTTTTTCTGCCTTGGAGCTCATATATGTTTGTGTTCAGAGGATGTTATCAGCAGCAAGTTACTCCACAATTCAATAACTTCATGCTTGTAGAACTAAAGTGATATGCGCATTTCCAACCTAACACACTCATGCTAAAAAACATCTTCAAAACTTCTCCAAATGCCATGAGTATACAAAATAAACAATTACAATATATATTTTTATTCACGTATTTTTACAAGGTGTTACACCGTCATCATGTGTGTACTGAAGGATATTAAATTAATGCTATCAAATGGCTATATCTAGGACAAAATAAAAGATATTTTCCACTTGAGTTTTGTATGTTATCTTAGTTTATTTCTTTGCGGACTAGCCATGCAATAGGACACATGTAACACAAGGAATTTTAGTGAGGAAACCAACCAAACCATAACCATTTATGATATTCAAAGCACTTACTAGGTTGAACAGCTAATGATCAGGATTTTAAAAGATTTTAATTTTTTACTAGGATCAGAGTTCTTTATTAGTACTGATTGACTTGGAACTGCTCAACAGGACAATGAAAAACCTTCCAGTTAGCCTTTGGAAATGTGCCATCTCACAGTTTCTCAAAGGTACAGGCTCCATCCACCAAATGCTATGTATTTTAAATCAGCACTAATTAACTTGCTGGTGAAATGAGAAAGGATTGAATAAGAATGTATTCTTAAAGATTTTTTTACTTCACAGAATCTTGTTCACCCTTATATGGGTGAAGTCTCAGAGTCTGTAGGCTATGCTACTTATCCAATTACTCAGCTACATGGTTGTTACAGCTAGTTAATATATATAGTGTGCATATGCACATTTAGTATATACAATTAATATAAAAACCCTGGGGATATTTTTGTCTATAATCACACACACAAAAAATAGTCTTACAAGTCAGACTTATTCTGGAAACATTCCATATATTGAGTTGGTATTAATTTTCTTTCAAAGTGGCAGCTTTGTACTCAAACCATCAAGGACTGTGGCTAAACAGTCAGGCTTTTAGCAGATCTCAGTGTCTTTATTTTAATGAAAGCAAAAGAATTTGTAAGTATCTTTCACTGCATTTTCAAAAAAAACCATTTCCTACTATGAGCTCGAACATCTTCCCTTTAGAAAACCCAGCTTCTTAGCTTAATTGAATTGAAACAAAACCAGCAACAATTCTGTGGAAAAAAAAAAAAATCAGAATTTTGATGTACTAAATATCTCAAAATGAGATGCTGAGATACTAGCAAAACTGGCTAAGCAGTCAGCCTACATATATAATTAGGAATTAGATGTTAAAGCCTGGTCTACTGCAGCCACACTAGTTGTAATGTTGCACAGAAGACAGATTTTTAAAAATTCTGGTTTCAGTTGTACTTCTGAAAAGAAATTCCAGTATCTTCTTTGATTAAATAAATCATGGAGATCACTTGATTACTTTATGTGAAGTTGCTTCAGAAGAAGTCCTTATTTTATGGCCACACTGATTATTTTTTTGTAGTGTTTACCAGAAATTATTTTGAGACAAATGCATAACCATAGTGGCCTTCACAAGTAAAGCAGTGTCAGGCTTAAGGAAAAGGACCTTTAATTCTAGTCTGGCTACAGTAAGAAAGTTTTACGAGTCCTTAGTGTCCAATGAAATAATTTCCAACACCAGAACTCTGAGTCTTAAGACAGTTATTTGCTTTCTGTTGACATGTAGACACTTCACCGTAAGTTTTTATGTACCATGAACCTTTCACATAATCACATTTTAAACATTTACATTCTTTGTCCCAGGTTCCTTCTGCAGTTAATTACAAAACTTTCATGCCATATTTTTCTTTTTCACAGGTTTGCAACTTTAGAAAATATATATATTTACAACACACCTTTAGTGCGAGATCACTTTAAATTCTTCAGAGGAATTTTTTCTTTTCTGCCAATCCCTCTGTGTGATTATATCAAAGTATTAACTAAAATAAGACAAATATAACCCCATCATAGAAGGCCATCAAATTCATTAGGCTTGATTTGCCCTTCGTGGCGGTCACCACTCACCTCCTTATTTTTCCTGTGCCTTAGCATAGTTTCCAGGAAGATCTGCTCCATGATCTTGCCAGGCGCAGAAAGACCTTTCAAAACTGGGGATAATGTTTCCCCTTTTACAGACAGTGGGAACTTAACCGATTGGCATGACTTTTCAAATATGATGGGTAATGGCTTGGCCACTTTGCTTGCCAGTTCCCTCAGGACCCGTGAATGCATCTAATCAGGTTCCATAGGTTTGTGCACCTTCAGGTCCCTTAGGTGGCCTTGATCCGATCTTTTCCTAAGCAGGCAGTTCTTCATTCTCCCAGTTCCTGCCTTTGCCTTCTGTGACTTGGGCAGTGGCTGCAGTGCTTGCCAGTGAAGACTGAGCTAGAAAAAAAATCCTTAAGCACCTTAATTCTTCTCCACGTCCCAGGTAATCAGGTCTCCTGTTGTTTCTGGAGAGGGCCCACATTTTCCATAGTCTTCCTTTTACCACCAAGGTATCTATAGAAGCTTTTCTTGCTGCCCTTGGTGCCCCTGGCCAAATTTAAATCTATCAGGGTTTTAGCTTTGTCCATTTGTTTTAGTTATCCACAAGTTCTGTTTCTCCTTGTGGTTGAAATCTGCATTAACAAAATCATCACCTTGCCTATTTAAAAAGTTGATGAACTGCAAAATGAGGCCTACGGAATCAGGAAAAAAACCCAAACTCAAAACAAACTAATAAAAAAAAAGCATCCCTCCAAAAAAAAAACAAAACCAAAACCCAACCCCCTGCAAAACAAAACAAACCAAACTCACAAGAAGCTATGTCCTGTGTGTTTTGTATACAGATCTTTTTGAATCTATTATTTCTTTCATTGACATGCATAACCTTTGCTCACAGGCTACTGACATTCTGAATCACTACCAACTCACAGCAATGTAATCCACCAAAGCCTACCACATGAAATCAATTATCTAATTGCCACAGCCATTTAAAAGTGAAATTAAATAGAATCTGGACATTAATAACGAAATGAAATAAGATAAATTATCTCTTAATGATTCATGGAACTCTGATGAAAATAAATTTTCTTTTTCTTTTCCATCTCATAAAATAAATTTTGTCTTGTGAATTTAGAATTAATATTGATCAAATGTCTGATAAACTATTATAACACTCCTTATTAGAGCTAGTTTATTTGGTGAATATTTGAACAATAATATACATTTAAAAAGAGATTCAGAGATAAAAATATACCTCCTGTAAATATTAGCAATGCCTATTTAGAGATCATGACTGTTGAAATCTTAGAATAAACGTTACTATTTCTGTTTTCTTAAAAGATTATTT
This sequence comes from Psittacus erithacus, assembly GCA_009867235.2. Taxonomy (NCBI): domain Eukaryota; kingdom Metazoa; phylum Chordata; class Aves; order Psittaciformes; family Psittacidae; genus Psittacus; species Psittacus erithacus. The sequence goes on along the minus strand of WYDI02038651.1, from coordinate 17,606 downwards.
ATGCTGTTGAAAAAAAATATTTTCACTTTAAATATAAATCCTAAAGATGCTATTCCATGACACAGTTTAGAAGATCTGAAATTTTACTGCTCCCAAAAATGGCAATGTCACTTTCAAATCCTATCCCTCTCTTTATGATGACTATGGCACTCATTGACACAGGTCAGCTAACTAACCAGAAAAAGCCTTCCTAGCCAGAGATGTACCTCAGTTTTGGTAGCTGGAGAATCAGAGGTGCTCCAGAGCCAGTGATTTTGGGAAGTTCTTTTTGATAGTGCCAATTAATGCGTTCATATTATTCAGCTTCACCCTTACTTCATGGAGAGTTTCCATAACAGCGCAGCAGAATAGAACTAGTTCAAATCAGCAGTCTACGTATAAGATTTTTTTTTTCCTAATCACTTTGTTTACTTGCTTTGTCACTTTCTAGCTTCTTTAATCATTATGTTTAATTCTTAACAGGAACAAGACATCTCCAAAGGTTCTTTCAAGCATTATGAAAATATGTGTTATTCCAATTCACTAGCAATCCAGGCCTTGTGATAAAAATAGCAGACAAATTACTTTAAATCACGCTACTTAAAAAGGGCAAAAATTGAAGCTGATTAAGTAAAAGCTAATATTAAAAAAAATAAGGAAGAATTTTTTTTAATTATTATTTTAAAGGTTTTATTTTTTTAAGGAGTCTCTGCTGCTGCTTCTATAGAATTCAGGGAAAAGTATTATTTAAGTCTTGTTAGGTCTTTGCCCAATATGGGCAAAGTCTGCTTCTTGTCTTTTAGAGTTAGAACACTCTACTGAAGATACAAACATTAGGTTTGTATGTTCACAACTCAAGAAAACACTTTTGTATATTAATGACTGAGAGAAAAACAGGTTATTTTCTTTACCCAGTAAGAGTGTGTTTTAAAAAGATGTGTCTTTCCTTAGACCATACATTTCAAGCTGTAAAAAAGAAAACTATCTGAAACCTAGCAAAAAATACAGCTTCAGTAGACATATTTTTTTTCCCTAGTGGATATTTAGCACCGATTTTCCTATCATACGTTTGCTAATAAAATACAGTTGTAATAAGACTGTTTTCCTTATGTGAATAAGAATGATCATTGTTAAACATTTTTAAACATCCATGTGTAAGACACTCTAAACTGAGCAATCCTGAACACTGGTTGCAGACACACAGTGATGGGAGTGCATTAATCTCTCTAACTCTGCTAGTAATCTCCATCTAACCAGAGTATGATATACCTGCTAAAGTCTTGATTACTCTGTTTATTTAGGAAACTTGGTCCAGCTGCTTTATTCTAGTTTTAACAGAGAACCAAGAAACAACTTATTGGAAAAAATGCCTCTTCAAAGGTAAGGAATATGTGTGAGACTGATAAGAAGTAATGGGACTTGTTCTCATCATAAGAGTTGCTGAGGGGAAAAAAGCATAAAATTGGAGAGTAGAATACAATATATCCTTCATGTTGAAGATTACATCCTTTATTTACAGAGTGGAAATCAAAATATAGCCAACTTGCATATAATTTAAGACTAGCCAAATTCACAGAATAACAATTAGAAAAGAAAACAATCAAGGGATTGTGGAATATTAAGAGCAATACTGTAACTAAAACCTTCAACTCCATCAGCACTCCTTGACAATCACAACCCTTTCAGTATGACCCAGGTTCTTCCATTTGTAACTATAATGCTGCTGACACATCTCCATTGATTCTTCTGTAGTCATTTATATGTAATAGTATAACACATTTCTCAAGAACATAATATTTTCAATGGATGTAGTAAAAAACCTCTTGCTCATAAAGTAATCTTACTTCCCACAGAGTGAAAAACCCTACAACAGCTGAACAACGATGGGTACATTGGCCATTGGGGTATGATTACATCTGACTCAAATACTGAGGAAAAGACTGTAGCATTTTGGAAGAGAAAGAAGATACCCATACTAACTTTAGTGAGAAAAGACCTGGAAGAGTAAGATATTTTTATCTTTTTTTTATACATATTTTTTAGAGAAATTTAACCTACTGAGACAGACTTTGATGCGCGATACCTAGTGAAAAAAAACAAGGTGGCTAGTCTATGCATATCCTAATCTAACTACTGTTACAAACTCTCATTGCACTCAGCTTTATCTACTATGGTTTGAGTATTGTTGGAAACTGAGATAATTCATCAGCCATTTGCCGAAACTATTCAAAAAACTCTAAAACACACACGACAAGCCTAGGAAGGCTGGTTTCTGTGTTACATATAGTACCAAGAGCTGCAGAAAAAAAGGCTTATTTTCATTAATTTCATTTAATTGTTCTGCTCTTCTTAGCTGTTGGGAACTTACAAGTTTTGCTGGGATGCAGCTGCTGCAGACTAAATGTTTTATTTTTTCTCAGGAGAGAGAAGTGAGCAGCAGTGCACGCACTGTGCAACTGTTACCTCATTGTGCTTCATTCTCCTTTGTAAGATCTTACAATCATGTAAGGTCTTGAAAAGTGTTGCTTTTCAAAATTACAGTTTCCCACACTATACACAGGGGGTTTTCATATGTATGACAATTCAATAGGTAATAGGTAATTTACAGTTCCTCTAATTGAGGATCCTCCAGTTAGATTTGGATAAAATAGAGCAGGATAGCTCAGTTGGCAGGGATCTACAGCAACCATTTAGCCCAGCTGCCTGACCACTTTAGGGATGACCAAAAATTAAGTATGTTATTATGTGTGTTGTCCAAATGTGTCTTAAACACCATCAGTCACTGAACATCAACCACCTTTCTATCAAGCTGTCGCGGTTTAAGTCCAGCTGCAAATCAGCCATGCAGTCTCTCACTCACTCCCCCCCTTCCTCCCTCAGCTCCTGGGGGGATGGGGAGGAGAATCAAAAGAATGTAACTCCCATGGGTTGAGATAAGAACAGTCCAGTAACTAAGGTATAAC